>CM073133.1:28202397-28439897 GCA_037039145.1 Fundulus diaphanus | reverse complement strand
ATGTCTTGACCTAGGCTGAGGAGAAGTTTTATTGGTTCGCATTACTAACACAAGGCAATTCAAGAACTCTTTTCTCTCACACATATGCAGGGCTCTAAAAATTAACTTTAATCTCTTTCACCAGAGGTGCAGACAGCACCAGGATAGCGCCTTGGAATTTTGCAGAACAACATTGCGTAACACCCCTACCTCTGACTAAAACTGATGGTTGAAAGCCAGTGTCTCCTGCTAATCATTTGCTTATCATATAGGCTCTGGACTACGAAGAAATAAAGGCACTAAATTTGGCAGTGAAGGTTAAAAATGAAGCTGACTACAACTTTGGCAGCAGCATGTCGATTATGGGAGCTTCTGGGTCAAAGTCGTATCCCGTCAACATAAATGTCGTCAACCAGAAAGAGGGGACCCGATTCAAACCGAGTGTGAAAGTGGTGACTGTCTCTGAAGATAAAACATCCTTCTCTTTGGACAAAGTCATAACAACCTACGCTGCTATTGACAGTGACACTCTGAAGAGTGCCACAAACGTCAGGTAATGTCTCTCACATAGCAGATAATCTTATTCTACTGTAAGTCTGCATTAAACTAAGTTGTTTGTTCATACAATAGCAATATTTAAACATTATTTAGTTTTCAATCTGGTTTTACAAAGATCTGACTTTGAAGTTCTATTTGATTTGGTGTACAGGTGTAGTAACATAGTATACATAGTATGTTAACTTGTATTTAAAATATTTTAACTCAATTGTAACAAATGTTTTATAATAAAAGTCTGCAGCAATAACATTTGAACCTTTTATTTAAATTTTCTAGTATTTTTTTTGTTTAGTTAGGTTTTAAAAAAATAGCACTAACTCTCCTTGCCTTAAGTTCACAGATGTTGCTAACAAAAATCTCTGTGAGATAGGTAAAGTTTAATATTATAGTCCTATAGCTTTTTAGCAATACTGAAATAAATACACACAAATCAGTTTTAACTCCTTTTTTTGAATAACTTTTATTTAAAAAAGGGTAAAACTAGCTGGATCTATGTTCTCTCACACAAAAAACTGGACATAAAAACATTTTTAAGTCAGTGGTAAGACTCACTTTCTACAAGGGAAATCTTTTCTGAAATAGCTTTTAAGGTTTCCTTGATTTAAAACAAAATAAAAATCCCCATGAGCTGTGCAATGAAAACCCCATAATTGTGCCTGGGTGTTCTTGATTAGATAACTTTTTTTATTAAATTTAATTATGTGATAAGTTTAATTCTATTAGTATCAGAAAACAATGTGTTTGTTGATGAATCTAAATCCAAAGGAATACCTTGTGATTATAATGTATTATAGTCAAGTGAATTTAATTTATGGTTAGTTTGTCTTGGAAATAACCCCGAGATGGATTGGCACTTATATAAATAAACTGTACTGACTTTTTGCTCTAATATTTGCAGGTATCTAAAGTTAAATGATAAAGACAACTGGTTTTCTATTGATGAAAAAACAGCTGAAATCAAGTTGAATAAATATCCTGACCGAGAGTCTAAGCATTTGGTCAACGGAACATACTATGCTGAAATTATTTGCATCTCCAATGGTAAATTCTCGAAATTGTGCCGTTGATTAATTTTGTTCTCTGAATCGATATGTTGCACAGAAGCACTTAACTTACCACTGCTTTTACTGGGTTTCAGACATTCCCTCAAAAACTGCAACAGGGACCATAGCCATTCAGGTGGAGGATTTCAACAATCACTGTCCAACACTGACCTCAACGACCCAAACCACATGCTATGGTGATAATGTAGTTTACGTCACTGCAGAGGACGAAGACAGGTTCCCCAACTCCGCACCATTTACCTTTGAAGTGATTCAAGGTCAAAGCAAAGAGAAGTGGGATTTGGAGCCATTTAATAGTAAGATTTTCTTTTTTTCCTGGAAACTTTCTTTTAAATGGTGTTTACACTAAAAAAGGAATTCAGCTTCAGGCTAGATTATTCCAGAATAATTTAGATGATATAATACTCAAACTTTCTTGTCTTTCAGTTAATTTCACCCAGTGTGTTTTTCTAAGATTACCTGTAAAATGTCTCATAAAGAGGATTGAAACTGGAAACACTAATAACTGTACTGTCCTGTCATGAACCATGGGTGTTTGTGTTTTTAATTTTATGTTCCAGGATCATACTGTCTTTAATTATTCTCCCTCAGCATGAACCAGCTTTAATTAGCAAATCCCACTCACCTGCGTTGTAGGCAATTTCCGTTTATTCCCAGTTGTATTTAAGTTCCGGGTTTTGGTTCCTTCCTTGTCACATCGTCTGTTTTACATCCACATTCTTAATTGGTGTTGTTCAGTGAGTTGGCTCCATTAAAATATTGTCTCCAGTTTGCGTCTGCCGATGTCTTGCTGCCGCTTTGGTCCTTCACCACAAACCATGACATTTCCTTAGAAAAATACAATTAAACTAAGTCAGCACAAAATAAGCTTCATTGCAAATATTTGGTTGCAATCTTACTTTCAGGTGTCGTCTTTCTTTAGAAACCACAGTCCTTCTTCGACACCGGGGAAGCATATGGCCAGGCCTTTACAAAGTACTCCTAAACATCGAGGACCAGCAGGGAAAGTCCTGCTCTGATCCTCAGATAATCAACATAGCGTTGTGTAAATGCCATCACAGCACCAAGGCCTGCTTGTCATGCAGTAAAAGCGAAGTCACTTTTGGAGTTGGAGGTATCCTGCTCATGCTGCTGGGACTGTTGCTCCTTTTATGTGAGTAAAGGCACTGTTATGGATGCTTTCGGGTTGTAAATTCTGATAAGAGAGATTGACTTTCAATCACAAGGTTGCTTAGTAGAACAAGCTGTTACATGAATAGAAAGATTAAAAAAAGGGTAGGTCTTAACTAGCTTTGGAAGAGAAGGGTGAGGTCTGCCTGTCTTGAACAGCTATGACTCAATAATTTACTGTATTTCTGATTAGTTGAATCCATTTGTTCAAAACAGGAAGTATCTATGGTCAAAGAAAACTGTTTACAAACCATAGCTACAATTTAAACTTTGTTCTGGATTTTCTTTCTCTTTAGTGTTTCCTCTCCTTCTGCTCATCTGTCGAAGCACGGCAAGAGATTTTAAAGCTATTTCCTGCGAGGCAAAAGAACATCTAATCTCGTATCACACCGAGGGACTGGGAGAAGACAAGGTGCAAAGAGATTTCATGTAATGGTTACATTTATTGGGTTGCATAAAAAGCGTTGCCCCTGACAGATATTTTCTAACTCACAGGACATCCCTGGTCTCCAAGTCCCAATATAGGTTGATGGTGGCACATTAAAGATGGAGGACATTAACATGTCTTGTGGACAGATATACCTTGACAGTGTGGTTTGTTCACAGATCACAGCAGAGGACGTGAACTTCAACACATACAATTAACATTATCTTAGATTTTAAACTTGACTTAGACTCGTGCTCTGAAGACTCAAGACTGGACTTGGGCTCGAGCTCTGGAACTCGAGTCTCATGAATAATCTTTATCACATGTAAAGCATAAGTATAGTTCAAAATAAGGCTGTTAGTGTGGATCATTTGAGTAAATAAATAAATGCATTGCTATGTATATCACAGGTCCTGCTGATAAGGTTCTGCTGATAAAATTCTGCCACATGTTCAACATGTGCCAATAAAAGAAATTAAAGTCAGTTTGCACGTTAGTCTTTTTTTGTAAGTTTTATTGCTGCCATTTTAAGGGTAACTCCCCCGCCCCAAATCAACTTTTTTTGCCAATAAAAAAAAAAAATGTACAAGTTTGTGGAAATCCTGCTTTTGTATCTAAAATCGTCAGTGTGGCGCCCATCCATCCATCCATCCATCCATCCATCCATCCATCCATCCATCCATCCATCCATCCATCCATCCATCCATCCATCCATCCATCCATCCTCATCTGCTTATCCAGTGTCGGGTCGCAGGGGTAAGCAGCTTCAGTAGGGAGGCCCAGACGTCCCTCTCCCCAGCCGCTTGGGCCAGCTTCTCTGGGGGAATCCCAAGGCGTTCCCAGGCCAACCGAGAGACATAGTCCCTCCAGCGTGTCCTGGGTCTTCCCCTGGGCCTCCTCCCGGTGGGACGTGCCCGGAACACCTCACCAGGGAGGCGTCCAGGAGGCATCCTAACCAGATGCCCGAGCCACCTCAACTGGCTCCTCTCGACGTGGAGGAGCAGCGGCTCTACTCTGAGTCCTCCCCGGATGACTGAGCTCCTCACCCTATCTCTAAGGGAGAGCCCAGACACACTACGGAGAAAACTCATTTCAGCCGCTTGTATCTGGGATCTCGTTCTTTCGGTGACGACCCAAATCCCATGACCATAGATGAGCGTGGGAACGAAGATCGATACCGTGCCTGCTTCACAGCAGACAAAGCACCAATCCGCCATTGGCCATTCCATCATTTGTGAACAAGACCCCGATATACTTAAACTCCACCACTAGTTGCAGTACCTCCCCAACCCAGAGAAGGCACCCCTTACCGGCTCTACCCATTTTTATAATTACTTTAGAAAAAGAGAAACATATCGAGATGAATATCGTATATCGCCATACAGCATAAAAATATTGAGATATTATTTTTGCTCCATATCACCCAGCCCTAACGTAGTTGTAATTGTGGAGCGCCAAAGTTCTACAAGTCAATCTGTGAGCAGAGGTACATTTTTGTGAGCTGGTATCCAGCTGGAATGAGAGAGTCGGTGACTCCACAGAGGAAAGGATCTGTGGAGGGAAGAAAGTTGTTTTCACTGTCTCAACAGGCTCGTCTCTCTAAAGGGTCACTCATGTTTGTTTCATGCATCACATTCTCTGAAAACAATATTTATAAGCATTGAAAGTAAGTAATTTTTAAAGTAACTATTTAAACTCTTACCAGCAGCAAGAAAACAGGTTAGAATAAAACCTTTGTCATTTTAGAGTAAAGGGTAGTCAGACTTTGTCCCTGGACAAATGTTCCTATGGCTCGCTTCTAGTCAATTTGTTGGCAGTCTCCTCTTTTCCTTCTCCTTTTTTCTTTTTGTTTGAGGGTGGGTTGGGGTGTGATGGAGGAGCTGTTCTGCTTTGTCAAAAGCACGCGGCAGAAACAAAACGATCTCAGTGAGAGAAAGAAAGTAAAAATCTCAGAGACACAGCACCTGGGGGTAATGCTGAACCAGGCAGCGTGGAACTGCATTTTGCAACTAGTTTATGTCCTTGCATTTTAATATTATTTTTATTGTTGTTTACTTATTTATTTATTTGCATTTGTATCTTGCCAGCAGGGGGGGACATTGCTCATGTTTTTGCCTGAGCTGAAATTATAATAAGCTAAACACATACGGGTGATCTTTAAATTCATACAAGCCCATTATGGAATTTCTATATTTCACTCAATGATGCTAAAGGAAGACATATCGAAAGAGTAAATAGCTGTTTTCTACTCAAGTTTTGGTTTTGTTCTTTTTTTTTTTTTTTTTTTTTTTTTAAGACCTCTCCCTGGTTTGTAGCTACAAAGCTTGACCCCTGGTTGCTCCTCCTCTTGTTTTGCAGCTTCACTCAAACTTTCAGGGCAGAGAGTGCTGGGTTTCTCATTTAACACCACAGGAATGTGAGCCTAAATGGAGCCTCTTGTGGGGGAGGATGTTTTCCCACCATATTTCACTATCTTTCTAAACTACTGATAATACTAAGCAGACAACGTCATAATATACAGAAAACATCCCCAGTCAGTTCAGTGTACAGGGCAGAGAAGCCTTCATTGTGGGGGGGCTTCAACAGGAAAGCTAAGAAAAATGTCAGGAAGACTGTGCTGCTGTGAGTCATGGGTGTGGACATAATGAAAGGAGTCGGAGCTGGGATTCTGCGGGATAATGCACAACACACTGAGCAAATATCCTTTCTGGGGTCTGCCCCGGGCTAAAAAGAAAGTTTGTTTTCACTGCACTCATTTTATCACTTGTTTAGAAAGCAAACAATCTTCTGCTTATATGTCTGCTTTATTCCGTCTTCTTCCACCTGACCCACTCATGGAGGGAATAAAGCCTTACAAAAGAAAAGTCCAAGAATTTTTTTCTGACGTTTTGTAGGAATCCAAAGCTTTGCTGAAATTTCTGAGAGAGTTGAGAGAAGGCTAACGGTGAGTAATTTTCCCCAGCATTCAAAAAAATGCGTCATCACTTACATTTTGATTTTGATTAGTACACCTATTCAGGTATTGCTGTTGTCGCCGTTTCAGTGGGTGTGTCAGTCCTGCATTGTGACACACTATTTTTGAACACAGCGCAACAGCAGACACAGTGTGACATATAAAAATCTTGAAGGCAAAATGTTCTCACCTCCCTCAATTATGAATGATGACTTTTATCATGACACCATTTGTGGCGGTATCATTTGATGCGTTCCGTATTTCTGGATACGCCCGGAGAACAACACCACCCTCCCCTCCTTGTTCTGGGTTAGGTACTGTAAGTCTTTTGTAGCATGTGAGCTGCAGTAGCTTGCAAAAAGCCTCCACACCCCTTGCAATATTCACATTTCGTCATGTTTGAACCACAAACTGCAAGGTATTTTTTTGAGATTTTATTGAATGGAACAACACAAAGTAGTGGTTAGTTGTGAAGTGAAATGAGCAGGAGACTTGATTTTTTAATATTTTAACCTATACAAAGTTTGAGTCATATGAACAGAAAATAAGGTCCACCTGCATGTAATTTATGAAGAGGCAGAAACACATTCTTGAAAGGGTCATAGGAAGTCAGATGAGACGTATGATACATGTAAAATGCTAACTGTGGAGGAAAAGCTGTACATAGCCCTGAACGTACTATCCCCACAGTGAACACAGTGGTGGCAGCATCATGTTGTGGGGATGTTTTTTCTTCACCGGATACTGTATTTGGAAGCTGGTAACAGCTGACCTGAAGATGGATGACACTAAATACCAGGCAATACTGGAAGAAAACCTGTTAGTGGCTGGAAAAATTAAAGGTTTCCTCTTGAGCAGAACCACATCCCTGAACCCTGTACCCATAACGACAAAGAAATGGTTTTGATCACAGTATATTCATGGTTAGAATGGCCTAATCAAAGCCCACACCTAAATCCAATTGAGAATTTATGGCAGCACCTGAATACTTATCTTCACAGTTGCTTTCCATTCTGTGTGAATGAGCTCCAGTTATTTTGCAAGGAGAGGCGGGCAAGAAATTCATTTTGCGCATAGTGTAAATCTAGGGGAGACATACGTCGAACCAGTTAAACTGAATTGAATTGCATTTCTTTACTGTCAGTGTACAGTGAAGCACAATGAAATTAAGATGCAGGTCTCCATTATAACAAAAATATTTTAAACCATTAAATAAATGTGTATGCACATAAATGTACAGTGTGATTGCAACATAATTACTAGTTAAATACACAAAGGCTCAAGAAGCATTATGTACTGTGCATGACCTACAATGTGCAAGACTGTAGAGCAATCAGGTATGCAAAAAAACAGTAGAAGTATGTAGGATGGTTGTGTGATGAGTTAAGACACCATCTTAACAGATTTAAACATTCGTTCATCCCATTGTCTATAAAACTTGTTAATAATCGCATGGTTTTTAAGGCGATTAACAAGAGAAGTGCTACGACACGTAGTGAGCCACATCTATGGTCTCTTATGTTCTACAGCAGCAAACTGGGAGGGCAGTGGTTATTCTATTTTTAAAGGTTGATTTGCATGGTTCAAAGACTATCGTTTTAGTTGAACTGTGATTTATGACCTGTTGTTACTATTGCATATTTATTTATTATTATTTTAATAAGGCTTCTTTTATTAGTGATTGAACATGTAGTGCAATGCAGCTGATCCTTGTATCCAAGGCACATTTCTCTCAAGGGAGACCATTAAAGATACTTTGACTTTGACTTTGATCTGTAGGAACCTGTTTCTTAGTCTTGAGGTTTAATTCTGGAGCTCTGCATTCAAAGGTGTTATGCAAAAACAGAACACACTTCTCAGATTGTTTTTACCAAAAACCAAAGCAATCTTTTTCTTTTTACTGCACAATTGTGCCCTAGTTTGTGTTGCTCTAGCACATAATCTTCCAAAACCATACATTAAAGTTTTGGGATTTAACGCGACAAAATACGAACAAGTGCATGAGGTACAAAATGCTTTTGCAAGGACCTGCAGCATTTGAATCTTCACCAACTGGTTTGAGATCACCTAAAGAATGTTGGTATTGTGTTTTACAACAGTCTTAATGACATTCATCAACTTTTGCAATGAGCTTGTGCTCAGTCAGTGGAACTGTTGCTTGTCAAAACTCGACATTGCTCTGGATGTTGAGAAATTGTCACACCCTGTTTTTGCACATGCTGAAGCATCAGTTAACTGGAACCAATATGGCCTCCATAAAATCTGCATCCAGAACCCACAAGTGAAGATTTATGGGTTCATCTTAACCACAAATGGAACACTGCTGTTAAAGCAAAATCTTAAGACCTTACTGTTTATGCCTTTGGAACCCAGGAAGCTTTGTTCAAATGTTTTTTTTGTATTCTCCCTAAGTGGTTTGGGCCCTCTTGAAATACTTGGAGCACACCTACATTCTGTGTGAATGAGCTCCAGTTATTTTGCAAGGAGAGGCGGGCAAGAAATTCATTTTGCGCATAGTGTAAATCTAGGGGAGACATACGTCGAACCAGTTAAACTGAATTGAATTGCATTTCTTTACTGTCAGTGTACAGTGAAGCACAATGAAATTAAGATGCAGGTCTCCATTATAACAAAAATATTTTAAACCAAGTATATCTACTTGCTGAACCGGATTTTAAAATCCACTTTAAGCCCCCCAGTTAAGCCATGCTAAAAGAAAGTGTCTGTTTCACACTTTGTTTGGAGCGTTCTCACACATTTTGGCTCCACCAAAACCACCCATTCAACTAGAGATTAACTTGATTACTGAATACAATAAGAACAATTTTTCTTGAAGTGACTAAAATGAATAATGTCTGTGGATTATATCATAATGTATTACAGAAACTCCATTCTCAATTAAATGAGATAAACTGATACTGGATTTCCTTTCTCACTCTTTTTACCAGAGGAGGGTATGTTTTTAAGTAGTATGGTCATGCTTGGTGAGTAAGATCCCACTTCTTTTGCTAAACCTTTTGCTAAAGCTACGGCTGCACAAAGACAAAACATGCACGCGGTCTGGTCCGCTGCATACAAGGGTGATGACTCAACAATCTGTGATGCTCAGATTTAGAATTTCATGGGGCTTGGCGAAGTTTAACAGACCGGTGCGAAAAGGTTGGCCAAGGATGATGTTGTGTATTTTTCTTTTCTTTTAACCTTAAGCTCATCATGTAAAGTGACAATTAGGACTTAATTCTACTTTCCTTTACATAAGAAAAATAGTTTTCTGCCGTATGAATTATGAGACTGATTTTACCCAGGTAGTTTCCAATTAAATACAACACAACGAATCTCTTCTGATTGTAGAAAAAAAGATTACGACACTTCTTTCTTGTCAAAGCAATGCTAGTAAATTATCCTGCCTGCCAGTTTTACAAATGCACTCATTGCACAGACTGAGAAACCATCACGCTTTGAAAATTATGTTAAAGGTAGACTGGGCAATTTTTTTCACGGAAATGCAGGTAAGAAACACCCAAGTCCACTTTTTGAATAACTGCGCATGCGCAAGACCATCCTACCTGTTCTTCCGCTCCTCAGGGGGATCGCGTAAAGAAAATCTCCCACATTTCTTTCTTCTTCTCACGAACTTGTAAGACAGTTTGCTTCTTGTGACTCTCAGTCATCTTCAAAGTGTACGGTGAGAGCATGCGGCGCTACAATGAACGGCTAACACCAAAGCTAACCGGATACATAAACACTAGAAGAGCGCATGCGCAGCCAGTGAGCAGAAACCAACAAGGAGCGTGCACGCACAATGGTGTTATGTGAATGCGTCAGAATGATTGGCATGTGGCACAACCAACAGACAAGACGATCCCCCCGGAAGTTAAAGCCGAAAAAGATCGTCCACTATATCACATATTTTAGTCAAAAACTAGACGAGCAAAAATATATGAAAATTCTTGACAATCAGTTTTGAGGATACATTCTTGTACGTAGGTATTTGAAAACATTAACTTATAGCACACACAAGAAAAAAAAATGCTGATAAAATTCTGCCACAGCAACAAACCCTAATAGTCCAGATATTTTGTTACAGCCTTTGGTTTTTCTGCGACACAGGTTATTATCAGCCCCCATCTGACCTGCTTTTACAGAACTTGCTGAGGGAACTCCTGAAAGATGGGCCCCACAAACAAAATTTTCTACAGCGCCTCCAAAAATCTCTGGTCAGCTCTGATGGATTAATTAAAATATTCTACTGCTACATGACTGCTGTGTGCAAGGAAGCAGGTACCAAAGAGTCATCTAAACAAGTATGAAGGCAGATGTGTGAAAGCAAAGGGGATAGGATACAATTGGCTACGACACAAAACGCAGTTTCCTGTTCATTTCCAACAGTATGAAAAAAAACTGTTTTGTTATCAATATTGTATGAGATCCAAAGCCAAATTTCATCTGGGGCCCAACTTGCGGTTAAACTCACCATTGTGGAATGTATTAACTTAAATCCGTTTCTTACACTTTTATGAAGGTTTAACATGTTTTTATATGCTTTAATATGCTTTTAAGATAGCTGACAGAAAGCTTCAAAACCGTGCCTGTTGGTAAGAGAATTTGGAATTCTTGGAATTTGCAAGACGGGTTTCTGTCTTGGACAACCTTTTGTTGGTAGCACAAGGTTCGGGGTTGTGGTCAGCGGCTTGCAGGCGATGACCGGAAGAACCAGTACAGTGGGCAGCCATAGAAGCAACCCCATATAGGGTAGAAGTATTGTTAAGGTGTAGAACTGATTGGGCAACAGTGTGTGTCATTCGCTCATGTAACTCTGTGAGACCCTCCCCTTTGAAGTTAATAAAAAGAGCCTGCACAAGGAAGACGGCAGAGTTGTTGCTCGCAGGTGTTGGCTGGTGCAACTTCTCTCCTTTTGCAAAGGTGAAACTTCAATTCTGTTTCTTGGATGAGTTTTATTGCACTCTTAAGTCCTGCACATGACTCAACGGACCCGGGGAAGCAAGCGGCTTCAACACCATCCTGACCTCCAGTTTGTATTGTCCATGCTTTATCTTTTTTATGCATTCTACGTTCTACTGTAATGGCCAAGTTTAATGTTGTGTTCACAAAGAAGCATGGAGAAAAGGCTATAATCTGCAGATAAACTGACTGTTAATTGACTCAATTCTCCCCTTTGACAATTTGCACTCCCATTCCGTACTTACATATTGCTGCTTCATCCTCTCCTCCTTCCTGTAAACAGCAGTCCCCACATACTTAAATCACGGCATATCACGTTTCATTTTCAGGAGACGTCAAGTTTGCATTTACCTCCGGCAGGCCCTGACTGTACCACTTAATAAATAACTGTACCATATAATAAATAAATAACTCTGTTTCAACATGGTGGTGGGCAAGGATGTCTCAGGTTAATTTCTGTGCTCACAATTTAATAAAAGAAAACTTAAACGTGACTTTTTGTGTCTACGTGTGTGTGTGTGTGTGTGTGTGTGTGTGTGTGTGTGTGTGTGTGGGGGGGGGGGGAGGGGGGTTATTGGATTTATTTAGGACTGATTTTGTTATTATTGATCGTTAGTGTCTATATAGTGTAGCTTTACCCTAGCTGTTACTGGTTCAGCGACATTACTGCGTGATTGCTGGGAGTTCCATAGATGGAGGCAGAATGAAGAAAGGGAACTAATGACATGCAAGCATGTCGCTCAGGGGCACCCTAGAGGAACGCCCCTGCTTCAAACGTGAACTGTTTCCATCCATGAGACACGGCAGACTAGTCTAGACTCATTTTGTTGCCCAACTTAAACTGGTTTGTTTTCCCTTCCTTTTACCCACATGGTTTTTTTTTTCTTAAACTGTAGAGAACAGATTCTGATATCACTTTTTATCGAGAATAGTACCAGCGTAAGAGGACCCGCCCAGTACTGATATACAGCGCATTCCTCCTCCTGTGGGTCAAAGTCTGAAGCAACCAAGCCTTCACCAGAACCGAGAACCGCGGCGAGCTCTCTTCAAAACGAGGAGAAGGAACTTTCTGTATCTTTTTTTTTTCCCCCACCGATGGATCTTCTGCTCAGATGCAGTCTTTTCGTTCTTCTGGGATTCTTTGTCGCTGTGAGTAACGGCCTGTATCTCTTTCTTATAGGATACTTTTTTTTTCATAATATAAAAACGCAAAGGCGATCTTTCAACAGGTGTGGCTCAGTGTGTAAAGACGGCCAGTATGCCTCAGTAAAAACCATTATAACGCGAAGCGTCTGTGTTTACCAAGATTCTCCCTTTTGTTTGCTTTTAGTTTATTGTTAGGGGACTGGTTTCCCCCCGTTACTTTCGAATCCAGCCATAGCTCATACAAAATGGATGTGGAAAACCTAGAGCTGCTTTAAGTTTAATTAGGTCCTGGACCTGGTGTCATGTTTCAAAAAAAAGAAAAGAAAAAAGAATCCTTGATGTGTTGGCTTTATCAAGCAGCCATTGTCTTATTGCAGAAAAATACCACGATGGGTTATTTTCAACACAGTGTCCCATTTTGAAATGCAAGGTGACACTTTTAACAGACCGCGATAGAACAGATTAAGGCCTTCACCGTTACCTCTCTGTTTAGATATTCACTTTTTTTCCTAACCCACTCATTTTCTGACCTGCCAAACCATTTGGTTCTGTAGCATAGCCATTTCACAGTGATACTTCCTGTAAATTGGATTATTAAAATATTTTTAATCTAACCACAGCTGTTAACCAGGATGACTATTGTCATGGTCCAGATAGATTAAGGAAACAAACCAGAAAACGGTTCAAATCTGTCGTTTGTTCTGGAAAAGTAAGTGAGAGACCACCTGAAAAGCTTTCGTTTCTCTAACACTATTTATAGGTAAAGGCAAAGTGAACATTTTGTGGAGTTTTTGGATAAAACACTGAAATTCACAGATAACATCAAAACACAACAACAATAATTTCAAGCATGAACAGAAAATAACAGTGCTCTGTTTTTTCTTAGGTCAAGTGATGGAAAGAAAAAATGCGTAAATGTGTTGTTATTTATTTATGTACCTTAGGATGAGTTTAGGAGTTAAATTTGGTGGAATAACCCTGATTATTAGTCCCAGTTTGTATGTATTTTGCCATCTTTCACAATGATACTGGATTAAAGCAGTAACCCAGTCGATACCTCCTCAAGCAGAATGATGTGTACTTGTTCTGGAATTTCAAACACACTGGAATAGAATAGTTGAAGAGATTTCAGTGAATAGTTGCAGAAGGTGTCCTAATTTTCTCAATAGCTGTTTACAATATGATGCAGCAGTAGAAGAGGAGTTTTAGTTGACTTTGTGACTATTACACGTGTATTGCTAGTTGTTTCACCATGTTTTTGCTTTTTGTTCCCATGAAGCTGGTTCCCATGAAGGTAGAAGGACATAATGAATCGCTGAGAAGGCAGAAAAGAGAATGGATCCTCGCTCCCAGGAACCTTGAGGAGGGACATGACTACACCACTTACGACCATGTTGCAAAAGTAGGTACTTGTTTGTTCTGGCTCTCTTCAAAATCTTTATTAAAATGCCAATCTATAAGCCTCACTCTCAAATTGCTTTTATCATGCAACTCACCTTTGACCCAAATAAATGTTATAATTTTAATAAAAACTCTCCGCTTTACTGGCCATTGCTGAGAGTATTTTGAAAAGTGAACAAATACTTACAGTGATAAAAAGCTGATTTTTGCTTATTTTAGCCATTTGGAAAAACTCAAACTGAAAATGTTCACATCCAAAGGATGCAACACGGATGTGTTAACAGGATGTCACAAAATCCAAGTTTGCTCAATTCTAACTGAGAAAACTTCAACAAACGTAACTTTATTATGATGCTAGAAGGTTATTTTGCTAAGAATCCAACAAATTTAATAGCAGCGTGTCATAAAATGGTAACATCAGCAACTGCTGATATAGTATTTCATTTACATAAACAGTTTCAGTCTTTTTTTCCTAAAATAGACTAAAGCAGGAGGTCTGTCCAAATATCTGTTAGCCTTTGTTGTAGGAATTCCTACAACACCTTTAACTACAAAGTCGGAACATTATGACAACTGTTAACTAAAGGTGAGGGAACTATTATTGAGAATAACAGAACTTCACTCATCAAAAAACAACAACAACAAAAAAGCCTTTAGGTGTTATTGTCCTACAGGAATGCAAGAAAAAATATTATTCTGGTCTGTGTTCAGATTTACCCCCAAAATGCTCTGATAGCATACTGCATTTAAATGAAATGAGAAGTAATATTTTATAATACCATTGAAGAATCCTGAACTTTTCAGACACAAATACTTTAAATAAGGTGTCCTTATTTCTATCCAGTTTAAAGAAGCTAGGTTTCCATGTGTTTTTGTTAAAGTTAATGCATCTGTGTTTCAGATTCGCTCAGATAAGGTGACACAGGAAAAGATAATATACTCTTTAACTGGTCCTGGTGTTGACCAAGATCCAAAGGGCAGATTTGGAGTTGACCGAGACACTGGCTTTGTTAAGGTCTATTCCATTCTGGACCGAGAGGAAATTGCAGAATATCACGTAAGCACACTTTAAAGTTCTTTTGTTGTTTTTGTGAAAAGTGAATGAAATGGCAAAACAGATAGATTCTGCTTTTCTTTTTAGCTTTTCGGTGTGGCAAAATTTTCCAATGGGGACCGCGCCGAAAAGGATATCGCTCTTGTAGTTAAGGTCTTAGACATTAATGACTGCACTCCTGTCATCAAGGCCCAGCAAGTTGGACAAGTCAGCGAGCACAGCAAACGGGGTATCAAGGATCTGTAAAACAAAATGTGATCTTGGTTAGAAGAAAATGTGTTTCCTTCAATATAATTCCAAACTATATTATATTTGTTTGTTTTAGGTACTGTTGTCATGAAAGTCATAGCTACAGATGACGATGATAACACCACTGACAACGCCCGGATCTCCTACAGAATAGATGAGAGCAGTAACAGTGGTGGGATGTTCAGCATCAATCCCCAAACAGGAGAGGTCATGGTTGCAAAGACCACTCTAGATAGAGAGGTGAGTCACTGTTTGTTCTTTATTACTTAATATGGGCTTTACTAGTGAGCAATGATTTATACGTGATTTAAAACTCAAATTAATTTTCTCCAACATTTTGGTTCTTTCAGACTAAAGACACATACAAGTTGATCATTCTTGCTTCTGACTTGAACGGCGAAGCAGGAGGAAACACAGGAACTGGTGAAATTGAGATTAAACTCACAGACATAAATGACAACATTCCAACTCTGGCAAAAGAAACGGTATATGGGACACATCAACCATTGATTTATTTTACAAAAAAATGTGTTGATAATACCATAAAGTAAATGTTTTTTGGTTTATCTTTCTTTGCTAGTACGAGGGAAGAGTAGAGGAGAACACTGTTGGTGTTGAAGTCCTAAGGATACAAGCAGTTGACCTGGATATGATAAATACAGAGAACTGGTTCGCCGTGTACGAGATCGTTTCAGGAAATGAAGGCGGTTATTTCAGTATCACAACTGATAAAAAGACCAACGAGGGAGTCATCACCATCACTAAGGTCTGTTTAAATTAAAGAATTAAAAAAGACATCAAAGTACGAGAGTTACATCCAGCTCACAATACAAGAAAATACACAATACCAGGTTCACAAGAGTGAAAGAAACATTTTTTTTAGTATTTCCAGAAAAAGTAAGAATTTCCTTTTACTTGACCAAAGACCAAAAGACCTAACTGTGTTGTGAATAATTTAATCACTGAGGGATATTCCAGTCTAGGTTTGACTAGTTCAGTTATTGCCATTTTTAAGATCATCTAATGGTTTACATATTAAATATGTTGTTTTTCTGTCACTAATCAATTTTTAACTAAAACTAATCAGATACAGTCCAGACTCATTAAAAACTCTAAAGTTGTCCTTTAGTTTTGCACCAATAGAAAGCTATGAAGCAAAAGCTGATTTTAGCATCACAAGTCAATGGTTGGTATTCTCAGATTTTGTACAAATTACTCAAAAAAAAACTTTCAAAATACTGCCACATTAATGATTTAGAAGTTTATTCAAATATCTTGTACCTGAATGTTTTGATCTAGACTGAGGAGAAGTTTTATTGGTTCGCATTACTAACACAAGGTGATTCAAGTACTTTTTTCTCTCACACATATGCAGAGCTCTTAAAATTAGCTTTAATCCCCTACCTCTGACTAAAACTGATGATTGAAAGCCAGTGTCTCCTGCTAATCATTTGCTTATCATATAGGCTCTGGACTACGAGGAAATAAAGGCGCTAAATTTGGCAGTGAAGGTTAAAAATGAAGCTGAGTACAATTTTGGCAGCAGCATGTCGGCTACGGGAGCTTCTGGGTCAAAGTCGTATCCCGTCAACATAAATGTCATCAACCAGAAAGAGGGGGCCCGATTCAAACCGAGTGTGAAAGTGGTGACTGTCTCTGAAGATAAAACATCCTTCTCTTTGGAGAAAATCATAACAACCTACGCTGCTATTGACAGTGACACTCTGAAGACTGCCACCGACGTCAGGTAATGTCTCTCACATAGCAGATAATCTTGTTCTGCTGTAAGTTGTTTGTTCATACAACAGCAATATTTAAACATTATTTAGTTTCAATCTGTTTTCACAAAGATCTGACTTTGAAGTTCTATCTGATTAGAATTTGACTGTATAATAAATAAATGAAATAAATGTAACCATAGCATTTATTATACAACTGAAAGGATATTGAGGGGTATTATCATAGTCTGTTAACACATTTATAAAATATATCTCCATTTTAATGTATTTTTCATCATGAAAGGTTGGAGCAAGGAGTTTTTTTAAACTTTTATTTTCATTTTTCACAGATATTTCACTGTTGCTAACAACAACTTTTGAGAAATTGGTAAAATGGCTATGGTATTATAGCCCAATAGCTATTTAGCTATACTGAAATACATATACAAAAATGTATTTTAACTCCTTTTTCTGAGTACATTTTATTTGAAAAAGCATAAAACTGATCTCTATGTTCTCATGCAAAAGGTTGGTCATAATACCATTTTTAGGTTAATGGTAAACCCTATAACACTCACCTTCTACAAGGGAAAGAGAGCTGTAAAATTTAATATATTTTCTGAAATAGCTCTTTAAGCTTCCTTAACAAAAGGATAATAAAAAAAATCTCCATGAGCTGTGCTATGAAGACCCCAGTTGTAGCTGGGTGTTCTTAAATAATTGGAGTGAATTGAATTTAAAATAGGCCCATCCTGTTTAACCAGATATGATCTGAATCTGTTGGTCTTGGAAATAACCCCGAGATGGATTGGCACTATATAAATCAACTGAACAGATTTGTTTTGCTCTATGACTTGCAGGTATGTAAAGTTAAATGATAAAGACAACTGGTTTTCTATTGATGAAAAAACAGCTGAAATCAGGTTGAATAAATATCCTGACCGAGAGTCCAAGTATTTGGTTAACGGAACATACTACGCTGAAATTATTTGCATCTCCAATGGTAAGTTCTCTAAATTGTGCCGTTGATTAATTTTGTTCTCTGAATTGATATGTTGCACAGAAGCACTTAACTTACCGGTGCTTTTACTGGGTTTCAGACATTCCCTCAAAAACTGCAACAGGGACCATAGCCATTCAGGTGGAGGATTTCAACGACCACTGTCCAACACTGACCTCAACGACCCAAACCGTATGCTTTGGTGATAATGTAGTTTACGTCACAGCAGAGGACGGTGATGGGTTCCCCAACTCCGCACCATTTACCTTTGAAGTAATTCAAGGGGATAGCAAAGAGAAGTGGGATTTGGAGCCATTTAATAGTAAGATTTTATATATATTTTTAGAAATTGTCTGTTAAATGGTCTCTCGAGAGTTTACACTAAAAAAGGAATTCAAGTTCAGGCTAAATCGGTGCTTTTCAATTCCTGTACTTGGGACCCACTGTCCTGCATGTTTTAGGGGTTTCCCTGCTTCCACACACCTGTCTTAAGTAAATTGGTCATGAGGAGGCACATCTAAAACATGCAAGACAGTGGGTGCCGAGGACAGGAATTGAAAGCACCTGGGTTTGATTATTCCACAATAATCTAAATTATATAAAGCTAAAACTTTCTTTTCTTTCAGTTTATTTTACCCAGTCTGTTTTTGTAAGCTTGCCTGTAAAATGTCACAGAAACAGGATTAAAACTGGAAACACTTCTGCTTGAGAATAACTGTACTTTCTTTGCAAAAATAAAAAAAAAAATCTTTATAATTTTGCTCTAGCTAAAACTAAGTCAGCACAAAACAAGCTTCCTTTCATATATTGGGTTGCAAATATTACATTCGGGTGTCATCTTTCTTTAGAAACCACAGTCCTCCTTCGACACCAGGGAAGCATATGGCCAGGCCTGTACAAAGTACACCTGGAGATCAAGGACCAGCAGGGAAAGTCCTGCGCTGAGCCCCAGATGATCGACATAACGGTGTGCAAATGCGATGACAGCACCAAGGCCTGCTTGTCACGCAGTAAAAGTGAAGTAACTTTTGGAGCTGGAGGTATCCTGCTCATGCTGCTGGGACTGTTGCTCCTTCTATGTGAGTAAAGGCACTGTTTTGGAGGCTTTCAGATTGGAAAATCTGATAAGAGAAAACTACTTTCCGTTGCAATGTTGCTTAATAGAACAAGCTGTTACATGAATAGAAAGATAAAAAAGGGTAGGTCTTAGCAGGCTTTGGAGGAGAAGTATGACGTCTGCCTGCATTGCACAGCTATGACTGAATAATTTACTGTATTTCTGAGTAATTTAATCTGTTTGTTCAAGAAAGGAAGTATCTATGGTCAAAGAAAACTGTTTATTAACCACAACCGCAATTTAAACATTGTTCTGGATTTTCGTTTTTTTTAAGTGGTTCCTCTTCTTCTGCTCATCTGCCTCTGTGGAAGCGCAGCAAGAGAGTTTAAAACTATTCCCTTTGAGGCAAAAGAACATCTGATCTCGTATCACACCGAGGGACAAGGAGAAGACAAGGTGCAAAGAGATTTCATGTAATGGTTACATTTATTGGCTTGCATAAAAAGCGTTGGCCCTGACAGAACTTTTTTCCTAACTCACAGGACATGCCTGGTTTCCAAGTCCCAATGCAGGTTGATGGTGGCACAATAAAGATGGGGGACATTAACATGTCTGGGGGACAGGTATACCTGGACAATTTGGTTTGCTCACAGCCTCCAATGGGTGGAGGAGGGACAATGACAGCAGAGGACATGAACATGTACAACACGTACAACTACAAATACTCCGGAGGCCAGAATCAGATGGATTTTATGGGCGGAGGAGCAATGGCAGGACAAAACATGAACTTCTCTCAACACAGAGCTGCAGCCTCCAGTGACATGGCTTTGTCAGAACATTTTCTTGGACAATACTTTTCAGCTGTAAGTTTCTTTTGAATTATTATATTTTCTGAGAGTTAACTAGAGATGGAGACTCAAGCCTGTGATTTAGACAAATCAAACTTAAGTCGCAAAAACAAAGATTTTAAACTTGACTTAGACTCGTGCTCTAAAGACTCAAGACTTGACTTGGGCTCGAGCTCTGGAACTCGAGTGTCATGAACAATCTTTATCACATGTAAATCAGACGTAAAGTACAAAATAAGGCTGTTAGTGTGGATCATTTCAGTCAACATGTCAAACAATTTAAATCCAGTTTTCACGTTAGTCGTTGTGTTAATTTATGTTTATTGCTGCTGTTTAACTAGCATTTATGATAAGTAAACTACAGACCACACCTTTCATATGGATGTACATATTATCTTGTTTAGAGGTTACCAGAGATAGTTAAACAAAATAATGGATCATAACCATCTGTTTATGTTTGCATGGCAACATAATAATACCACAGATATCTCACAAGCTAAACTCCTTATTAAGTGGCTTGGGGTAATTTAACAACAGAATAGACTGAAATTATCTCTTACATGTTATTTTTACCCTTCTCTCTTAATGTTATACTGTTAAGATAAGGTCATTAGAAACAGATCCCAGGTTATTTCAAATAGAAGCCTATCCTCTTATGTATACTCAAAAATTCAACGTTCTCACTCATTTGTTACTTCATGCGTCACTCTTTCTTATAGAATTTATTGCTTTCCTTTAAGCATGTTTACTGTTTAGACTCGCAATTAATGCTTCTAAATGCATATTTGGAACATGATTTCCAAATAGTTTAGCAAAATGTCCAGGTCAAATTGAGGAGAAGAAACACCTCTATGTCATGGCCAACATTGTAAAGGACTGGAAAATTTGAACACAGGGATTAGGAGGTGATCACTATTTAAATATAAAAAAATAACTTTCTGGTTGATGCAGTATGAAATCCAACATCAACTTGCATTACTTTATTTCCACTCTAACTCTTTTATTCCCATTTAAAAATTATAGTCCTTTGTATACTATTAATTTTCCTCAAACATGAATATATTTATATATTTATTGAAGTAAATATTAGACCATAACCATTTATAAATAAATCACAGCAGGTAATAACCTGTCCAGGGTGTACCTTGCCTCTTGCCCAATGATGGCTGGAGATAGGTAACCAGCCCCCTGGGTGGTTACAGATAATGGATGGAATTTATTGTTCTGAAAAATATAGTTTTATGTTAGGCTAAAGGATTATGATTTGAATTCATGAGCATTCAATCTGTGTTTTATGCAGATTAGATATCGTTCATGTGATGTAAATCAATTTTAGTCATTAGAGACTTGACACGTGACTTAGCCCTTCACTTTAAGGAACTGAGAACAGACCTGGACTTGCATCTCAGAGACCTGAGACTTTACTTGGACTTGTGAAACCAGTACTTGGACCTTTTCTTGGATCTGTGTCTGTAAGAGTTCAGACTTGCTTTGGCTTTGTACCTCAAATAATGTAGACTTGACTTAGAGCTGAGCATCAAGGACTATAGACTTGACTTGAAAAATATGTCAGTTGTGTCTTCATCTCTAGTTTTCCGTACAGAATACTGAGAGACTGCATTGTACTCGGTTGTTTAAGTCATCTCATGTATTCTCATTTCTTTACAGAAATCAAGTCAATTTTCACAGCAATATCAGGAGAAGGACACTCAGGTGAGCTACAAGTACGAGGGCGAAGAGTCACTGGCAGGTTCAGAGGGTTGCTGCAGCCTCCTTGAATTTGATCAAGATTTTGCCTTCCTTGAAGACCTGGGACCAAAATTTAAAACCCTGGCCGAAATCTGCCAGGGAACAGCCCTGGAGAGCACCTCAGTGGTTACTGGAGCTTTTGATCTCTCAAACCAATCGGTATCCCAAGTCAGGCCCTCCAACTCGGCCCACACGCATGTCCATACTCACACGGAAACAATTAAAGAAAGAGAGAACGTGAATGTCAACACCATCAATATTTCCAACCAAGCATCTGGGTCTTCTACTGTCATTCAAGAGGGGCGAATTACTGAGAATTCCCAGCGTTCAGCAACCCTTCCTAGAGCCCAGGAGACAGTTGTCATCCCTAACCAAACGCTGCTCATACAGCAGCCTACCATGTACTATGCAGCTACCCCCATGTATGTAGTTGAGTCCAAGCCCCAAATGGTGCTAGTGTCAGGGGGAACTCAGCAGATGGTTGGTCAGGTGAGTCAAGCTGGGCTCAGTCAAGGATTAATACAAGTTGGAGGCTTCCAAGGTTCTCAGGGTATGATGCTGGTTGAAGGGCAGGTGGAAATGAAAGGAGCGCATGGGCAGGTAGCACAGGGCCTCTCACAGGGAGCCGTCTCTGAATCCACTAAAGTAGTCATAGTTGAGAATGGGTCTGCGGGTGAAAAGCACAGTATGCACACCCTGCAGAGCTCCGGTCAAATACCGCAGAGGTCTTCAGAGGCAGGCTTTGAGGTGAGCAGCAAAAGTGTTCATGGGAAATCGTTTTCTGGCAGCTCACGTGGTTCTGCAGGGTCAAAGGAGGACTTTGAACTGACAACCACACCCAGATCGCAAGGAGCCCAGAGGGTTGTTATGCACCATAAAAAAGTCACAATGACTGAGAGAAATATCGAGTCGAGCAGGTAAATTAGTCCCTCATCCACTGAGGTCACACATGTAATGGTGTGTGTATATATTCTTGAGTAAAAAGCACTACAACAGAGAGAGATTTAAATTGAAAAAAAGAGTAAGACTTTCAATTGCTTGGCCTACAGCTTCCTTCAGTTACTGAGTGGGCACGATTCTGATTATTGAATGTCTTTCGATAGCACTGAAAAAGTGAAAGGAAATAATTTGAAATAAAAATAGT
Source organism: Fundulus diaphanus (assembly GCA_037039145.1). NCBI lineage: Eukaryota > Metazoa > Chordata > Actinopteri > Cyprinodontiformes > Fundulidae > Fundulus > Fundulus diaphanus. The sequence goes on along the minus strand of CM073133.1, from coordinate 28,417,418 downwards.
TTATATTTGTGACATCAGGCCCATCATATAAACCGGGCACATGTTTATAAGGGAAAGTTGCACAGGTTTGTTTTCCCTGAGGGTAAAATTTTAAAACACATTTTACTGCGTTATTAAAGTGGCTCTAGTGCAGCTTTTCACAAAACATCTATGTCCGATTAATAATCACATTTTATAAATATTGTTTTTCCTTTGCAAGACAAGTTGGTTAGTTGAAAGTTTTTGTATATTAAAAACCATATGTGCCAAATTGCTAAAATTGCCAAATTGCTAAGAATGGAGGTTTGACTTTGGGTTTTTTTTCCAAGGTGTTGCGCTGTCAGGGCTTTTTAATAAATTCTAATGTTGTGCACATGTTTTCATTGTTTGTTTTATGTAACCAAGTAATAAGCATTTCTTAGAATATTCAAGGATTGCATTTTAAACCAGTGAATATTTGTCGAGGATGAGTTTTTTTACTGCTGTTTTTGCTTTTATTTTCATCTTGTTTGTCAGATGAAGATGTGTTTCTGTTTTATTTGCACCTGTTATTGTTATAAAATCAAACATTAAAACCTAATGATCTTTTTTTTTTACCCATAACAAAATTGTTATGAAACATGTTTGTGATACAATATCAAAGACTGTTGTATATATGGTATATTTAAATCAAGGATTATTTTAAGCCAAAACTTGGAAATTAACTTGGGAATTGTACATAATTGACAGATTTGGATCCCATTCAACAGAATGTTGTACTTAATAAAATATTTTTGGCAATCAAGTTTTCTGTCTTTTTTTTTGTGAATACGATTTGGTTATAGAGATTTAGAGGAGTTATGAAGTGTAAGGAGAAAAAGGCTACGAAGCTTACATGCAAAACAGTCTGTGTGACTTTTTTTAACGCCTGCCTGAACCTTTCTCAGGCAGGCGTTTGGCTTTTCAGTTTTGGAAACATTGTCTATATCAGTGTGAATGCTTCAAGAGTTAAATACACAGCCTTTGTTGTTTTTTTGTTTTTGTTTTTTTGGGACCTATACGGGCAGACTCTAGGGAGGAACTGTTCAAAACCCTCTTCCACTGAGCAAAGTTCAGGTTTCACATTCATCCAAGCAGACAGTAGCATTTGTGTGTGTAGAACAACAGGTCCCCTTGTTGGGTAGCTCACTCAAAAAGGTTCCCAGTGTAGGTTTCACATGAAGCAGCAAATTACCTGAAGACTTCCTTTGAATTTAAAAAACACTGACGATGGATCAGAGATACAGCCGTGGGGAGCTGTTTAGAGTTGAACTGATGGTGAATGGAGATAAATACAGGGTGTTTCTGGAAGAAAACCTCTTACAGGCTGGGATAAAGGTTCACCTCCCAGCAGGACAATGCCCCTAAAAATATGTTCTATCTTATTCTGCAAATCATAATAGGTAAACAAAAACAAACAAAAAAATCTGGCAGTGCAAAGCTGGTCGAGACATAACCCAGAAGGATTTCAGGAGGTTCTACAAAGTATTGGCTTTCAATTAGTCTGAATAATGCTTCAAAATCACGCACCCTCTTCCTTCCCCTTCACAATTACACAATGATTTGGACTAATTCTTTCAGAGCAGGACTTCAGAACTTAAATAGCTTTATTGTCCTTATTTGGCATATAATGAAATCACAGATGCATCTCCCATTACAGAGCCTTAGCACTAGGAAACTGGATTCGGTTTGCACGTTTAGATGCACGTACTGTTGTCTTTTCTTGCCTTTTTGCATTTGTTTCTGTCAGTCCTTCCCCATAACTAGTGTTGTATAAAGTACTGAAATCTCGGAGTCAAGTAAAAGTATAGGTACCTCTCCAAAATATGACTTTGGTAAAAGTCCAAGTCACTGACTGAAATGTTACTTGAGTAAAAGTCTTAAAGTATGTCTTGTACTTAAGTATGAAAATAGATGTACTCAAGTAATGTAATAAAAAGTATAAGTAAAAAGTAAAACAAAGCAAATGCAGTTTTAATGACATTTTTTAGATTTTGGTAAACTTTGAAAGTCAAATTCACTTAAAATAATATAAACAACCAAGTGCAGGAGAAATTTAGACCAAGTTTAGACAGAAAATACAACCTTTTTGTAAGCTGCAGCCAAAATATGGCCTTTTTTGACCTGCTGTATATTAGCCAGTCCCTAACAATTTTTTCCATTCCATTGCGGGAGGTAGAATATGTTAGATACTTTGGGAATTCTCTGCCCTCTGAATCTGCTGGCGGTTCATTTGCCATCTCTGAGAAAGGCTTCCTTTTTGCCATTAAACGCACAACATTCATTCAACAACATTGTTGTTGGCCATAACGCGGGATCATTGAAATTAACGTTGTGATCCATCTCTGAGCGATCATGCTCAGACTATCCGATCGGGCAGTAAGCCCCTCCACCTGCACTGTCTCTGTTATCGCTAGGGATGGCTCTCTCTGCCTCCTCCTAAAACACACGCTGCGTCCTTTGCGTCCTTTGACTCAAAAGTCCAGCATAAGCAGACATGCTGATAAACATGAGCGCTGGTGTCAGGCTGAACACTGAAGTAAAAATTCATACTAGAAGAGATTCTGTAATTACAGCAGCTAGGAGAACAAGGATCAGAACAAAGCAGAGTTCCCTTCTGCCTGCAAGTAAGCCAAGTTTCTTCAGTTTGGCAGTTTTCCTGCTTGGTTCTGCTCCTTGTGCTCCTAGCTGTCTAGCTAACATTACTAGCGTGAATGTTTACTCCAGTCTTGACTTCAATGCTGATGTTTCAAACACAAATTAATAGCACTGCTTCCAGCTCTCTCTCGTTTGCTTCGTTGTCACTTCTTGTAATTGTTTAGTAATCAGACCGAATATCCATCCTGCACTACCGACACCGACGGGGACCACAGCCGAGCCGCGGTGTCTCTCTGAAGGCTGAACGTCTGACCCAGCGACCCGCCCCTCTCCAGCTGTGATTAGCTAGCATGTTGCCTTCAGTCGTTGATTTGATTGGTTGAATTGTATGATTGACAAATCAAAGATAGAACGATGGCCACTCCGAGGTAAAAAAAAAAAATCCGCTTCCAGTCCAGGGTGGGCACGGCTGGCTCAGCGGGCAGGCACGGCCCCCCAATGCCCGCCCATGCCTCACTTTGTTTGTAACGAGTAACTAAACCAAACATTGAAAATGTATCAGAGTAAAAGTATGCAATTAAGTTCGGAAATATAGTGAAGTAAAAGTAAAAGTTATCAAAAATATTTATACTCGAGAAAAGTATAAAGTACTCCAAAATATACTTAAGTACAGTAGTGAAGTATCTTTATTTCGTTACTATACAACACTGCCCATAACAACATACAAAAAGAAAGAAGTTCTGACTTTGTTACCCTGGCCTACAGAGCGCAAGCACTGCCTCACGTTTGTGTTTTTTGTCTTCCCATAAATTCATTCCTCCAGCCATCATTCATTTTAAAGAACACGTTCTTTCAGCTGTCAACTTAAAAATTATTGGTTTCTCATACTTCCACAGCTATGGGAGGGGCCTGATGTACCCACAGCTGTTCAGGAGCCTGTTTTTCTTTACCTCTCTGCATGTTTTTTGTTACTTCAGCCTCTCCTCTGGAGGCCAGATTGATCATATCAGTTCTATCGTCTTGCCTTTTGGGGTGTGGTTCATAATAGAAGTGTATCTGTCAACACCCTCATTTTTTTAATGTGTGTTGTCATAGTTTCTCTGCAAGTTCAGTAAACGGTGTTAATGATTAATGGCTCTTCCCTGGTTACTCATATTGTTATGTGACAATTTAATAGCCTCTTGCAAAATAATGCAACACGTCAGGATGTCACAACAGCTATCATAGAGCTAAAACTGCACAAGAATGCTTCACGTTTCTCAGAAAGGTTGTTGCTGTTTAGCATAAGGAGGTGACAAACTTTCACAAGACATTAAAGGTGTGACAAACTACAATGGCTCGTCACATCCCAGTAAATTAAAAGAGAGCCCCGGTTTTGTCAATTACTGCCTGCATTTGTTTTAAAAAAAGACTATCCAAAGACAGAAGTATTTGTCTCAATGTCAACTTCTTATTTTCTGTGGTCTTGCTTTTTACCATTGTATGTTGTATAAGGCCCCGAGCTCCAAGCATAGCACAAACTAGAGTTTTAAATACATTATCACACTTTTTGCAATGTTATACATGTCATGTGTTGCAGACATTTCACGCGGAGACGGGGCACAGCCATGCTGAAGAAATAGGTTTAAGGAGAAAAGTATGAAACTTAGAATAAACAGAAAAGGGTCAAGAGCCAGGAAGGACGCAACAGAACAACACGTTACAGAAGAAACAAAAACTGGGGACTTAAATGCAACTAGTGAATAATCAACTGCATGAAAACCAGGTAGTATGATCAAGAGAATACCAATCAGCTGGAGGGCAGAGCAAAGGCAGTGAATCAAGGAAGGCACAAAACAGAGAATCTAAATATGCACAAAAACGAACATAAACACAAACAACTGAGGATCAAGACGCCACACATGGATTCATAAGATTCGCCAAGGACACACATAATATTCACCAAATATTAATTACGATTTATTCCTAATGTTTTAACTGTTTTTATATGCAAAGACCGCACAATGCCAAAATATAATATACAAATCAGACAAAAAAATAGACCGATCAACAAAAATAGTTGACTTTTTAGCAGGGTACAGGATCATGCTGAAAGAGGCCACAACCTTCAGGGAAAGTAGTTTCAGTCAAACAGTGAACACCTTCTGCAACAACAACGCCGCTTAGGTGGGTGGTACATGTCAAGACAACATTCACATGCATGGCAGGACACCAGATTTGTCAACATTGGCCGAAGCATCACGCTGCCTCCATCAGCTGGACTTCTTTCCATTGTTTACCCTGATGGCATGTGCATCCCAGGTAAGCGACACACACATACAACTCGCTGTTCACGCGGTGTAAAAGAAAAACGAGATTTCACAGAAAGCCCGACATTCTGATCCTCACATGGCAATTATTGCTTCTCTCTGCAGTTGGCAGGGGTTAGTATGGGCACCCTTACTCGTTCAACAGGGCGGGTTAAAGGGGACAATATTAAATAAATAAATGTACCATGGAACAATGAAATGTAAAATGAAATAATGAAATGCTCCCCTTTAACCCTCCACAGTCCAATTTTGAGGTATGCAACAATGTGTGCTGCTTTTTTTTCTGATACTTTTCCCTCTTAACTACCCCCTACCCCTTTAGCAATCTCCATGACAGTCACTCATTTGTTGGATCATATCATACAGGACAGCTTTTGTTTCTCTTGTGCATCAATGAGTCTTCCTTCATTTAGGCCAACTATATTAAGTTATTGACCGGGAACAACCCATAAAAGCTGTAGCTTTGAAGATGGTCTGACCCACCAGGATAACCCCTGTAATTATAACTTGATCAGACTTTCTGAAATCCTCACCCTTGCCCATTTCTCCTGCTTCTCACACATAGATTTTGAAGACAGAATGTTCACTTGCTGCCAGTAATACAGTATATATTTGTTATGGCACAAAACGGTGCCAAAACAAAGAGATAGTCAGTGTTGTCCACTTCAGATCTCAGTAATGTTACGACTGATTAGTGTATAGTTCTTCTCCTTCTTCATGGTTTGTTCTTCTAGTTTAAAATGTATAGAATTATTGGATTAATTAATAAAAAAATTAGATAAAAAAGTAAAACTAAAGCTAAACCATCAACAGTAAAGTAAAAGCAAAAACATACTCATGGAATCAGATTTCAAAGTTAAGTAAACGAGCCTCAGTTTTTATGTTCAACCTCCAAACCTCTGCACATTGTGACTGAAAAGCACATTTTCTCACATTTTATTCACATAGAAAGAAACATGACTAGAAGCTTAGTTTGGATATTTTATTGGACACATAGACAATAGATTCTTGATGATTTGTTACAAAACTATGATAAGCACAAGTCTGTACTTGTTCTGACATCGGCAAAGCATTATTATGGGAAAAAAATGCATAATCCCTTTGTTTTGTCAGGTCCTAACATGACTAATTAGCTTTGGCAACAGCGATGTTTTTCAGCAGCGTTATTTAGACGAAGCAACAGATTTCATTATAATTTGCACTCTGCAATATTAAATTAAACATCTTTATCTCTAGCATACCACACATGTTCTAGAACTAGTTCAATGTCAGCGTCTAATCAGTGGTGAACGTCATGCCGCACATCCTCCTCATCTTCGATTTCGTCTTCCTCATATTCGCCCATTTCATCTGCGGTGGCATCCTGGTACTGCTGGTACTCTGACACCAGGTCGTTCATGTTGCTCTCAGCCTCAGTGAACTCCATCTCGTCCATTCCCTCTCCAGTGTACCAGTGAAGGAAGGCCTTGCGACGGAACATGGCAGTGAACTGCTCTGAGATTCTCCTGAAGAGCTCTTGGATGGCCGTGCTGTTCCCGATGAAGGTGGCGGACATTTTGAGGCCGCGAGGGGGGATGTCGCAAACGGCTGTCTTGACATTGTTGGGAATCCATTCCACAAAGTAGCTGCTATTCTTGTTCTGGACGCTCAGCATCTGCTCATCCACTTCCTTCATGGACATTCGCCCACGAAAGATGGCTGCCACCGTGAGGTAGCGCCCGTGGCGGGGGTCACACGCCGCCATCATGTTCTTGGCGTCAAACATTTGCTGGGTGAGCTCTGGCACGGAGAGGGCGCGGTACTGCTGGCTGCCCCGGCTCGTGAGGGGAGCGAAACCAGGCATGAAGAAATGCAAGCGTGGGAATGGCACCATGTTGACAGCCAGCTTGCGAAGATCGGCATTGAGTTGACCAGGGAAGCGGAGACAGGTGGTCACCCCACTCATGGTGGCTGACACCAGGTGGTTTAGGTCTCCGTAAGTTGGTGTGGTCAGCTTCAAGGTGCGGAAGCAAATATCATACAGGGCCTCATTGTCAATGCTGAACGTCTCGTCTGTGTTTTCCACTAGCTGATGGACAGAAAGGGTGGCGTTGTAAGGCTCCACCACTGTGTCAGACACTTTTGGGGAAGGCATGACACTGAAGGTGTTCATGATCCGGTCGGGGTACTCCTCACGGATCTTGCTAATGAGCAATGTGCCCATCCCAGAACCTGTGCCTCCACCTAAGGAGTGTGTGAGTTGAAAGCCCTGAAGGCAGTCACAGTTTTCAGACTCCTTTCTCACCACATCCAACACCGAGTCCACCAGCTCAGCTCCCTCTGTGTAGTGACCTTTGGCCCAGTTATTTCCAGCTCCACTTTGACCTGCATGGTGAAAAGGTTGAAAGAAATTCTTGTTGAAACAACAAACAAACACATTTTGGACAAATGATAATGAGCCACAGAGTCCTCTCTTAACATTGTTCTTAACTCAAACCATTAACTCAAATGCTTCAACTCTCAACGCGGACTTTCTTTATACATTCATTGGCGAGTGCTCACTTTCCTTGATTTGAGCAGGTAAATAAGACTATTTGCCAATGAAAATAAGATAATTAGATATCCTGCACTTGAAATAAGATGATGGAGATGAATCGTTCCTATTTTAAGTGCAAAAATCTTATTTCACTGGCAAATAGTCTTATTTACCTTCTCAAATCAAGGAAAGTGAGCAAAGAAAGGAAAAATGCATTCAAGAATGTTTTCCTTACTTTTAGTTCCCTTTTTGCAGTGCTTAAACTTTTTTACATTCCACTACATTATTACCACAAATTTCAAAGTCATTCATTGTAATTATGAGATAGACCAAAACAAATTAGTGAGCAATTAGAACATGTGAGAAAAGGGTTACAGGCTTTTTAGTCATTTTACAAATGATAATCCCCACAATAAAATTCAGTTCCACAAATTTGCTTCAGAAGTCATCTAATTAGCCCCTAGAGTCCACCTGCATAATGTAAAGGTGGAGCCAGAATCTTTCTGAGTGGGTGCTCCTCTTCTGCAGGAACAAGGAAGATGGCCAGAGTTGACAGGAAGATGGATGGGCTAACAGGTATGTCCTGAAGGTGAACCTGTTTGATGCTGGAAATGACATGCGGCTCAGGTGGAGGTTCACATTCCAGCAGAACAACAACATTAGAGATACACCCAAAGTTTCAATGGCATGGTTTGATTATAAGTATATTTATGCTCAATACAAATGAATGACACACTTTACAGATTTTTTGTTATATAAAATGTAAATAACTTATCCTTTGCCTTTCACTTTACAACTGTGTACTAATTTGCATTAAAGTATAATATAACAGCTTCATTGAATTAAAAAAAAATTGTTTTGATTGTAGCATGACAAAATGTGGAAAGATATAAGGCATAGGAGTACTGTAGCAAGACACGGTTGGAACTCTTCAAACCAGTGAACCCTCATATGATTTAACAGTTCTAATTAGCAATAAAAAATACACCAAGAGTATGGTCCTACAGCAAACAATTTTCAGATGTGTTTACAACTTTGATGATAAAATAATAAAAAACGAGATAATTGTAATTAAATGCAAATTGTAAATGTCCACTTTAGAGTCCCAACAAGACAGATACACATATTTTTTCTTCTATAGAAAACGTAAATGGCCTGCACTTACAGCACTTTATCAAGTCTGAGGTTTCCAAAGCCCTTCACACGACAGTCATTCACTACCACATTCACACACAGACGGTGAGAAGCAACATTGTAGCCACAGCTGCCCTGGGGCAGACTGACAGAGGCGAAGCTGTCACATAAGCTGTGCCACTGGGCCCTCTGACCACCGGCAGCAAGCAAAGAGGGTGAAGTGTCTTGCCCAAGGAAACAACGACTGAAACTGATGGACCGAGCGTTCAAACCGGCAACCTACCGGTTACAGGACGAACTCCCTAGCCTTCCTGGCAAACCTGTGCTGCCGTCGGCCCCAAAAATAAGACTTGCCTTTCACTGTAAAAGGTATACACAAAGAATGTGTGCTCTGTTCTCTGGTGAAGCTTGATCAATTAATTGAGAACAGCCATGCTGTGTTGGTGGTTGAACAAAAACTGTAACTGTTTCAGACAGCAGCACAATGAATACCATAGTTTGACCCCGTTGGGCAACATTTTTCTTCTAAATAAGATAAAGATCATAAACTTTCTTACTTACACAACATGTGGTGATGGATATGTCTCATACAAGTAGCATATCCATCACCAAACACTTGTCTGGGTCTTGCAACTGAAGCTGCGACTGAACAATGAGTGTTTGAAGGGAAGAGCAGACACAAATCTCTGAGGTGTCTTAAAATCTCCTAGTTGATAAAAACTTGTTGACACAAAGCTTACCAGTATTGCTTTAAATGTATTTGATTTCTTTAAACCTGTGGTAGTTGTGTTAGCACCACTGCCTTGCAGAAAGAATGTCCCGGGTTTGAATCCAGGCCTTTGGTCTTTCTACATAGACCGAAGGCCTATGTAGAAATGTTCTCAAAGTCAACGTCTCTTTATTTGTTTCCCTTGGGAGAAATCTTGCCTTGGACTAAGGGGTTATACCGCATACTGTGCTTTATCATGACATCACAACGATAATAATACATATATGATTAAAAAAATCATTATTTTAAAAGAGCACAAGTTCACTAGAAAAAACACTACAAGGTTTAATTGAATATTGCAAGTTAAAAAACACAATAAAAAATTAAGTTACTTAAAACAATGCCATATTCTCATGATTAGGGAACACTGAAGGAGCCCACACAAGAACAAATGCTCCTCCAACCTCTACATACATTGTTGAAAAACAAAACTGGTTAATGAGGAATTATCTAGGCAGCGTTCTGGACACGTTCGTCTTGTGCTCTGTGTTCATTATTAACTAAGAATTACATAAGGAATTAACGCTTGTACAAATACACCTGTTCAACCGCTTGTTAATACAAACAGTGAACAGCTAACGCCACGGCAGCAACTCAGTGCATGACAGGGCGAAGACGTCTTACTGAAGTTCAAACAAGGCATCAGAACAGGACAAAAAGGGGATTTAAATGACGTTAATCAGGCTTGATTGTTGGTGTCAGGCAGGCTGTTATTTTAGCTGAAGATTTGGGGATTTTCACAGTCTCTAAGGTTGACGGAGATAGGTGCAAAAAAGAGAACATATCTAGTGAGCGACAACCCTATATCATGATGCCCTATATCATATTGCATGGCATATATTTATATTAAGTGATGCAATAATAATAATGACAACAACAATAGCAATAATAATAATAATATGCTGTTGTTGTTGTTAAATATTAAAACTAGCTAAGCCTACAAATGACACAAGCTAACAAAATTGGACAGTAACAGACTGGAAAAACGTTTCCTGGTCTGATTAGTCTCGTTTCAGCTGCGACATTCAGAGGGTAGGGTCAGAATTTGGCGTAAACACGGTAAAGGCAGATATAAATTCGGCCTTGTGTCAGCAGTTCAGGCCAACAGTGTTGGAGAAATACTGTAGAAGGGGTTTTTCCTTGGCAAACTTTGGGCCCCTGATGTCCCAGCTTTGATTCTGATTATGTCTGTTCCTTTATGACTGTAATTTACATGCTTGTGCAAATTCTCAGTTATCCTGGGTCATGGCAACCACAAACAGGCTTAAACCGGAGGCAAGCAGACCTATTCTCTGTTCTTCTGAAAACATTTCGACACCTATCCAGGAATCTTGCTCGTACTTGAGCTCAAGACTCCTGGATATAGGTGTCGAAATGTTTCAAGAAAAACTGAGCAAAAGTTAGGTTGCCTCCAATTTTAAGCCTGTTTGTGACCTCAATTTACCCATCTTATCGTGGCTACTTCCACCATGATAACGCACTATGTCACAAAGCTTTGATGCTCTCCAAATGGTTCCTTGACATGGAGTTCCCAACGCTCAAACGGCCTTCACAGTCAGCAGATCACAATCCAGTTGAGCACCTTTCGGGGGTGTGGAGGAGCAAGAGATTGAAACATAGGATGCAGAGCTGACAAATCTGCAGCAAATATAGGGTGCTACCCTATCAATTTGGGGCAACATTTTACATTCCAAATCAAAATCTGCTTCTTGTAATGCGTGCCTAGTAAAGTGGCTAGTGAGTGTCAGAAGGTTTCTCATTAAATCTGACTGTGTTAGGTAACTTTAAGAATAAATTGGCTTGATTCCCCCCTTTTAAAATGAATATATTCTAAACACAACATTCCCAACAGTGTAATCGCATTGTGCATTAGCATTAGCACATAGGTTCTCCTTCCCTTTTTTGTTGACTACTACTAATGAATGTCTGGTTCAAAGGAAGGGGAAATAAAAAGCCCGTCTGTGCTGCATTGTTTCAGCTGCCATAGCTGTGCATCCTGTTTTCTGCTTGGTCACCAGAAGGGGTGTCTGCCTCTGACACTGCTGCCCCTGTGATGTGTTTTCCACATCACAGAGGCAGGCTGCAGAAATAGTGTGCTTTTGCGCACGGTTTCATTAACACAACTGTGCACTGCGGTGCTCCCTGGAGAAACGCTGCACAGATTTTACAGAATGCGACAGCAGCTGCTGACACGATACTGTCCAATTCGCTCAGATTGAGTGGTGCCACTTGGATTCAACGTCCACTTACCAAAGACAAAGTTGTCAGGTCTGAAGAGCTGTCCAAACGGGCCAGAGCGAACAGAATCCATGGTTCCAGGCTCCAGGTCCACCAAGATGGCACGTGGGACGAATTTGCTGCCTTTTGAAGCCAGAGGAAGGGAAGAGATAATGGGAAGTAATAGGACAAAGGGTGGAGTAAGATTTCAACAATCCTAGACGATGAAGGGCTGTATTTGCCGTTTACCAAAACCCCCAAAAGATATTCTGTGTTGATTTTTTTGTCACACTTAAATGTTTCAGATCAGCTAATATGATATCAGACAAATATGCCTGAGTAACCCCCCCCCCCACACACACACACACACACACACACCTTTGTTAAATTATACATTGACTGTGATAAACTACAGCTTTTTTTAGCTATTTCATTAGCATTGCAATACCTGTGGGATCAGGGGAAAGAAGATATGAATAGAACCTGTATGTCAACACAAATTAGTCCAAAAGATCTCATCAAGCATCACATCAGGGCATTGATCTAAAGATGTGGGTAAAGATTTTCAGTCAACCAGGACATAGCAAATCAAGAAAAAATGTTAAAAACAAGACAACTGGACTTCAGTTCTTCGAGTCGAACACGTTTCACTCTTCACCTGACAAGGTTTCTGACTCAAAACTGGGCGGGTGAGGTTCCAAGCTTTTAATCTGTAGGGGAGTGCCGTACTGCATATCTAAATCCACATGCAGATTGGCCTTCCCTAACAACAAGGTGTCGTCACAGCCATTGTTTGCCCGGCTCACTGAGATATGTTTGGTCACGTGCAAGAAGGTGTGAACGGTTCTGAAACTGACTGGGCATCAGGCTTAATGCTGGACTATATGTTTTTGAAAGCTGGAAGCTGAGGCCTTCTCCTCTGTTTCAAGATGGGGTTTTTTCCTCTTATGACGTAAATGGATCTTTCACCCCTCTTTCAAACCAAAATATGAACATGTTGGTTGTCCACAGAGTGTCCCCTATCCTAGAGATGTGGTTGCACAGCTGAGTCTAGTCCTGAGGGGCTGCCTCTCCTGTGCTGAGCCACGCATCTGTGGAGAGGTTGTTTAGTTTCTCCGGCATAGAGGGATGGACATTTTTCGCTGCAATGAGCTGCATATACCAGTCTGTTGTGTGGGTCACAGTTTGTGGTGTAGGTGCAGGTGCACAGACTCAGTGAGGCTATTGTTAGGCGAGGCCAGTCTACATGTGAGTTTAAATATGCAGAACAGAACTACCCTACAGCGGAAAAGCTTGGAACTTCTCCCTCACTAGCTTTGAATTGTGAAAGCTCTTCTTTACCTACAAGTACTAAAGCCCAGTTGTTTTGTTTTTAACCTTTTTTTGGCCTTATCCAAAGAAATTCAATAACTGACTTATTCATGTGGCTAAATTGGGAAACGAAAAGAGCACTGGGCCTAAATTCCTCCACAATGATGTGAAAGCCTTAACCCCAGTTGCTGTAAATGCTTGGTGGCAGTTGTTTCGACCAAACGAGGTGCATCCAAGGTAGGTTTGGAGTACAATCACCTTCGTAATCATTCTGGTTATCTAAATTTATCATAAACATTGGAGTGTGACAACACAGAAAACACACGGCATCTTTAAGAGGACAAATGCCTTTTCACAATGCGGTTCATACTTAACTGGGCTGTTCACTTAAAACAGGGGTGTCCAAACTTTTTGTCAAGTGGGCCAAAAGTGTCAAGTCAAAAGTACTCCAGGGCCAAAAAAATATAATTTAAAAAAAACAAAAACAAATGACCAACATATTATATTGTGATATTTGTTCTAGACCCTCTCCAAAAATATGAGCATGTGATGTTTTTAATTAAACAAATGAATCAGATTTTCTGTAGGAAAGGGAAGCGTGAATAATTGTAGATTCAACACTTGAAAACGGTTTCGCACATTGGCCTTGTTAAAAGACGGTCATCCAGTTTGAACATTCATTTGGGCTCGAATAAAAAAAACGGTCTATTCTCAGCAGTAGAAACAGGACTTTTTAACAATTTAATTAAAGGCACATTTTGGTGCACCAAAGTCTGCAACTGAATAAAAGTCATTAGATAGATTTAGTCCTATTTACTATGTAATTAAAGAGAATGTAAAATTGTGGTTATTAAAAGATAAATATTTGTGCTGTGTCCCACATTTTCAATTTGTTAAAAGATTCTAACTTGTCTGTAACAATTTTACCCTATTTTGATATAAAAAAGTCTCCACGTGCATCAACCACCAGTTGCTGGTGGGCCAAATCATTCTTGAATAGCAAGGGGGCTGGACAAAATGAGACCAGGGGCCACAAATGGCCCCCGGGCCGCACTTTGGACACCCCTGACTTAAAAGCTGTAAAAATGCCGTAGTGTCATTGGTTAAAGCCACAAGCCTATAAAATTATTTCTGAAGTGCTGTTTTTGATCAGCCCCCTCTTTGTCTGGGACACGTCTAGAAAGCAAGATGGTGCAGCGTGCTGCTCAGCTTACCAAGAGGGTTTTCCATTGAGAGCAAGATTTTGCTATGGTCTTTAAACGTATGGCTTTTTTCCCTTCTTTTTCTCATTGCTCAAGTTGCAATGTTTAACTTTTTAATCAGCCACAAAAAAATCTGTCATGCAGATGTCTTGTTGAAATGCGGTAAACCGGCGATGCTGCTGACAGCATGCTACACTGACACAAAATGATCAATAATGTTACACTAGTAGGAAAAGGAATAGCAGAGCTGTTCATGTTGTTTTCTTTTTTCTTTTCTTTTTTAGCTAGAGCAGATAAGGTCATAGTTTCATCTAAATATACTGGGAAAAGACATGCTGTCTAATTTGTCCCTTTTTGAAATCCCCAACCTGAACGTCTAATGTTGCAGTGCTAAACAGACAGAGGCATGCAGAGAACAGGCAGATAGGGCGTGTTTAGGGTGAAGTTCAACGTGCCACAACAGATACTTCAGAAGAAGAAAAAAAACTCGAAGTAAGGCAGAGTGTGCTTGAGGTCAGCTATACAGAGACTGCAAGTACCTGTTTTCCCTGCGGAGAGAAAAAGAAAGGAGGGGTGGGGGGAAGAGGGAGGGAGGGACACAGAGAGACATTTTATCAGGTTCGCTGTCCTATTTTCCCCCCCTCTGCACCCATAGTGCAACCTATTTTCCCCTGCAGCTGAACTAGGGACGAGGACACAGTGTTTTGTTGCATTCAGATGAGGCCTGAGCAGCATAGGGCCATGCATGCAAGGATGATGAGAAATGCAAACACAGTTGTTGCTTTTTTTTTTGGGGGGGGGGGGCTCTGGGGGGGGGGGGCTCTGGGGGGGGGGGGGGGCTCATGTGCATTTGGTACACAGCAAACATCTTTACCTGAGGCCTCATTGTAGTAGACGTTTATCCTCTCCAGCTGCAGGTCACTGTCACCTTGGTAACTGCCCGTAGCGTCGATGCCGTGCTCATCACTGATCACCTCCCAGAACTGCGGAAGACAAAATCATTTCCCGTGATGTCGGGAGCAAGTGCCGAGAGACGCACTTCGAAGCCTGTGCGTCAGGCCTGGTTTTAGCGCTGCGCAACTGGCTGCGGTGTGGCAAAATGACCATCAGCAGCGGCCCCGGAACCCCACCCTACACCCAAATGTCCTACTGCTAGTTGCATTTGCAACTTTGACTATTTTTTAAGGTCCAAGATCCGAGAGAGAGGGCGTTTATTTAGTTGGCTAAATAATCAGTAAATCCTGACAAGGTAACACACGTGGCGTTCCTGACAACTTATTTTCACAGTCCTAACAATCGCGAATAAATGGTGTTTATACCTTTGCCCCGATCTGATTTCCACACTGTCCAGCCTGGATGTGAACGATTTCCCTCATGGTGAGCTGCGGATGCGGGCAGAGAGCCTATATAGTCAAGCTTTGTCCACTGTTCTTTCTGGCGTCCTTCTCAAAAGCAGCCTTTATTTCTATCCTGAGCGTCGATCCAGCGAGATAGACGGACACGTTGCTGTTCTGATGACGTTAAGCACGGCGCAGCATCCCTCTAAGCCAATAGGAGCGCTCCGGTTTGATGCAGTGCACTGGGGGATGCTGCTGCTGCATCATCCCTCCCTGACATCACCCTGTCCCGGGCATGGAAAAATTCTGCTGCTTCTTGCTAGATTTAGGCTGCTCTGTGCAGCTGGGTTGGGTAATAGTTCCCTGTCAGGGGGGGGTTGGGGCTTTACCTGGCTGTTAATAATGGCAGTGTGTGCAAGAGTCGTTCATGATGAGCTGGAGAAACGTTAAGCTTGTTATTAAAAAAAAAAAAAAAGAAAAGAGAAGAAAAAAAAGCGTCAACAAAAATTATGTTTGCTTTATTGGACGTTTAAAAATCCCATAACATCCCAAAGTAAATAATGTGTTACAACAGGTTTCAATTTCAAAAAGAGGGGGCTGAACAGTTACAGTAGGAGGCCATCTTTGCTGTGTGTGGGGGGACATCAGCACGTATTCACTACATAAAACCAGCTCCTGCTTCGCAGCTGTTTCAGAGTCGGCTGGAATTATTGGCTTATAATCTTCTAAAGTAAATGCAAATTACTCTAAATTCTGAATTGTTTTTACTGTTTCTTTTATCATCAACCACAGACCAGGGTTTTTTAATCATGTTTATTAACATACAATATATACTATACTTGCCTTACTATATAATGCTAATATAAAGTTGTTTTTTTTTGTGCTGGCACCATTTTCTAACAATAAATTGCAAGTCTTCAGGCATGAGTGAACAACTCAAGGCTTTTTTTGCACACCATGTTCAAAAATGTCTGACACTACTATGCCCCTGAGCTCTCCTTTAATTGTAATTATGCCTATTTATTTATTCTATTTAGTTCTATTTATTTAAATAGGCTCCACAGTGGTGCAGTTGGTACCGCTGCTGCCTTGCAACAAGATGGTCGTGGAGTTTGCATGTGTGTATGGAGTTTGCATGTTTTCCCTGTACATGCTTGAGCTCTCATGCGTGTGCATGCATGGCACCTCCCACAAAAGCATGACTGCTAGGTTAATTGGTCTCTTCAACATACCCTTAGGTGTGTATTTGTGTGTATGGTTGTTTTCTGTGTGTTGCTCTGTGATGGACTGTCACCTGTCTATGACCGCAGGAGATAGGCACCTGGCTCCCCAAACGTCTGCATGGATAAGAGGGTACAGATGCTGTATTTATTTGGAGGCATGTATAATTGTATGCAGTTCCTTTTGCTGAGATACCACTAATTAAAATTAATCTCAAACAAATGCCTTCAGAAGTCAAATAGAGGCCACCTCGCATAACTAAAAAGGCTAATATCAGTGTCCACTTCAGATAACCTGAATCTGGTTGTAACTTCAGGTTATCTGCCCTCTCCTGCCATTTCAACCCTCCCTCCCCATCTGAGAGACGAGTTCTTCTTCTTGCCAGAATTGGCATACAGGTCAGGAAAACTGAGGATGTCACATGTGAACACCATGCCTCTGTAGGACACCATCTGCCGCATCTGCTGCAAAGAAATGAACTCTAATATGGTGGAGGTGCTCCAGCTGTAGGTGTCAAGTACAGACTTCCTAATGTCAGAAAATATTATTTCAGAGTGTCAAAGGAAAAAAAAAACATCAATATACAATGTTTTTAAAAGGTCTGAGTTTTTCCAGAGTTTTTTTTTCAGAGTTTTGACTTAGACAAACAAAAAAACCTATTTTTTCTTTATGCAGAAAATGGTAGCCGGACAGAGTTAATGGGAACACTAATGGCTAAATAGAGTGCAATCCTGAAAGAAAACCTGTTTAAGCCAACAAAAGATGAAACGCTATCCCTATTTAGTTTTTTTTTTATCATCAACAGTGTTCTTATTTGCACTGTTTACTCAACCAAGTAGGAGGAGCTTGCTTTTTATGCCCAGTCTTTTCAGATCCTATTGAGAGAAAAGGGAACTCAGTCGGTTGAAACTGCTGCAACATTTTATTTATTTTTTATTTTTAGAGTTCACGTGAGTTTGCTTTCCCATTTCATAGCAAGCATTGTACTCTGAGGTTGCAGAGGTGAGTCATCGTGTCAGTTTGACATCAGACACACTGGTTATTAGCCTCCCGTTTTGCCGCTGGGGGGGTTTCAGTGAATTTAGATACGCACTTTTCTAGACTCCAGATGTACAAGACCCTTGTTCTATCACTTTGCATAACCTGATAAAAGTATTTACGCCGCCTGCTCAGTTAGATTATGTTTGAGTTCATCATATTTCATGGTGTTGGACCTAGGGAGGAAGGCAGATAAGGATGCAACGCCCTGCTCGGTTCGAAGTTCAGTCTTTGTTGTCAACAATCCTTGGAAGAGTTACAACCAGGCTCATCTGAGCAAAGCTGAACATTCCCAGGCCTCCTTATGAAATACTGTGGTGTGTGATAGCTCTCACAAATACGACTAGCATAAAGTATTGACTCTTTGTCTAGTTAGAGCAGATGCTGAGCGACACCTGTGACACATCTGATATCTTTTCTAATTTTTGTAAGAATGAATAAAATGCTTATTGAATGAAAATCTCTGATCTCCTTCGTGTTAATTAAGTGTAGTACGTACCTCCATTGACGCAGGAAAAACTGCCGGTTGTTATACAGCTGAATTTCTGTTTCTCTCAAGCTGATCGTATCGAATTAGATTTTTTTCTTTTGTAGCTGATGCATGGATGCTCTTTCACCCTGCTGTATTTATCTCTATTACAGCCAAAACCCCTCATTTAAGTCCCCAGACATTGTTGTGTAAGGTATGACACAAACATAACAGAACATCCAATTGGTTCTTTGACTAGTTGTTTGTTTTGTTGAAACACCGCTGGTTCATCCCTTAAATTTAGAAGCCTTTTTATGAATATATGAATGAATGAATGAAAGTCCGAGTTCGGTGGTTGAACAAATCAGGAAATAATATACAAATATTCAGGGAAAAGAATGGCATGTTAATCAAAAAAGAAACCGATCTCTGAGAATAAATTTAAACGGCCCTCCGAAATTCTGAAATGTTTGATATGTAGAGACTTTTAAACCCTTCCTTTTATGAAAATGCTTCTCAGAAGAGATGTAGCTAATCGGTGATTGAAGCTTTCTCTTTTCGAGTTGATGGATCCTCATTCACACTCAGGCAGGTTGAGGTTCATGTTACAGCAGAAAAGCTGATTATTAGAAAAAAAAATCAAACAACATTCTTCAGTACAGCATCTGGCATCGCTCAGGGGTTTTTAATCACATCACACCAAACACTGACTGAGGCTGGTTGAAACTTTACAGACTTATAATTAACATAGTCTAAGGACACGTACTGGATTTTTTTCCCTGAAAGAGTTGTAGAAAGTTTAGAAGTTAAGTTCCTACGTTTTCTTTTGACTTGACAGTCATAGGAACACGGCATTCCTGTATGAGGACTGCTAAAGAAAATAACTCCAGGGCTGAAGCATAGGACTTCGCTCTGAGGACATCTGTATTCAAATAGAAACTGTCAAAGCTCTTCTGCGTTGCAGTTTTCCAGGAAGTCTTCTCCACATTTGCTGGATCAACACACTGTACAAGTGCCTTCAACAAAAACCCCAGAGTATAAAATTTAAAGTCTGAATACTTCCTCTTTAAAATGGATTAGGAACAACAGTAATCAAAAGCGAAGAGCCTAAAATTGCTGAAAACGGACCCTGCAGTGCTTCATGAAAACAGGGCTTTTCAGTGAAACTCATCTAATTATAGGTTGATGAAATTTTCCTGATGGTTCTTTTGAAGACCATTCAAAAACATTAGATTTTTACACTTTGTATTCCAGGAAAAAAAAATGACAAACATGTATAAAAGTTTCTACTGAATAAATGCCTTAATTGTTAACTTTGTAATTTAATAATTTGTTGAAAAATCCTTAGAGGTTATTTTAGTCAGCACAATTGCACACAATTGTATTTTTTGTTACGTTAGATATTCACACAATGAAACAGGGAAGACAGTTCCCACCATCCTCTGCTAGAAAGCTGAAGATGTAGCGGGACAGTACTTTTCAGCTTCACAGCGAGTGCAAACATGCAACCACATCAGCAGGAAGAATTACTTCATGGGGGGGGGGGGGGGGAACTTAGGGTTTTGGAATGAGACAGCCAGGGTCCAGAGGGAAATCTTAAAGTGAGATATCCCAACAATCTGATAGATGTGACGAACTTCTGCAATTTAAGTTCTGAGTCCAATTCCAAATCAAGTGGGATGCTGAGAGACTCCTGGCGAATACAAAACCATTTTTTTTAAAATGATTTGTTTAAGGTTGGTGCACACTTAAGCAAATGTCAGATTATTTATGGGAAAAGTTTGGAAATTATCTTTCAATTTTTGCATTCAAAATCCTGGCATTTTTGTCAGGTGTGTATGTTTTTTAACGCCATTGTATGGGAAGGTTTTGGCCAGTAGCTGCTTTCCCATGATCATTTCTTTAATAATGAAGATCAACGTTCCTCTGCTTGGATTTTCTCACGTCATTCCCATTTTGATGAGCGAGTGGTTAAGAAAAAATGGGTCTTGTCATCTTTACAGCTCAGGTAAAACAAGAAGGCATGGATTACTCCTCTTAAAGAAATTAAATCGAAATAAAATAGAATAAACAAGAAGCCGATGTTTAGATTTCATCAATAAATAGTGGTTTATTTCAACAACATGTATGGCTTATGTACAAGTGCATTATGTCTGTTAAAATGACAAAATTAAATCAGACAAGTGATACTTATAAATGTACAATCCAAGGTATTTTCTTTTTTTTTTCTTTACATTCATTTGAATCTCCCGACAGAGAGATTTTGAGTTGCTCAACTGAGAGAAGCAAAACCTGAAATGTACTGGGTACTTCATACCTCTGGAGGCTTATCAGCTGGGTTCAAAACAAATTCATCGCTCCATTGATTTGTGATCCTTCATCTTATCTAAGATAGATGTCAGCCCTATACCGTAGTCGCTGGTGCTGTTGTTGCTCTGCATTGCTTTCATTGGACTTGAAATTAAAAGTAAACCAAAGCAAATAAAAATTACAAATTTGGAATATAGGTGCATATTTTGGGGGGAAAAAAGCAATGTAATCTATCCTCTCTGCACTGATATAGCTGCATGGTAGAAAGTGAAGTAACAGATGTCAGAGGAAACAGTACCAGTGTTGTGCTGTGTTACTGATTATTATTCTTATTCGTTTATTGTTTGTACTCAGGATTTGCATTTGGGTTTCAAGTATATGACGTTTCATTTTGGATGCACACCAAGCTATATACTAACACACATTGCAAACTCAGAGCCAACTGAGGCGTCAACCCGCTCACAAACACGGAAATCTACTGTAAAAAGTTAACGTGTGACTAGTAGCTCCTACGTCGTCTCCCAAAACCAAATCTAAATTCCCTTTTATTTAAAGTGTAAATACACCGATCTATAAACGATTGCAGCTCCTTGTGCTTGTGACGTCTAGCAGCATTGAACGCAGCGTACACAATTTGTATCGGACATGAAACAACCACTTGACCATCTCAGGTAAATCGACAATGAAACAATCTGAGATTAGGCCGCCACAAATCAATCAGAGTGAGCTTTTTTTTTTTCTTTCTTCATTACATCAAACGACATTTGAGAAACATTTGAGGTTTGCTCAATCATTCAAACACCAAAAGATATGTAGCATTTTCAGCAGTGAGCAAAGTGTTTGCAAGGCTCTTCACAGGTCTCTCATGTGATAAAAGAACATTTTATAGGTCGGGAAAAGGACTTGAATCCTGAATGACACCTTAACAGATCACCTCCACACATCCCTGATCTACTGAGTTTTATCACGGTTCAGATCACAAGACATCGTCTGTCTTTAGAAGTTATACAGTACGGCACTATTACTGCTGTTATTATTATTATTACTGAACGATTATTGTGAGGCTTGTTGTAAACAGTAGTACATCCACAGTCACACATCCTCCTGTACACAAGTATTACAACTTCAAAAGCAAGAAGTACTACAACTGTCAAGTTACACGCATGTTTAAGTCAAGTAGGCTGCCGTCCGAATGCGGACGTGGGCTTTGGAAGGAAAAGCGTTCCATTTTGTCAAAATCTTTAAGTTAATTTGAAAAGTGTCATTCTGTGTAGTGTATTGTATTGTTTTAAGAGTAGTTTGTGCATGTGTATGTGCAAATATGTATGCAAGAGAACAATGACATACCATGTTAATGCCAGGACATGATTTGGAAAAAACACACACACACACACACACACACACACACACAAGGTTATCAATGCAGCAACGATTGGCAATCGCATCAAACATTTTGGACAACTCTTTTTTTTTTCTTTGTTTTTTTTTTTTCTTTAAGATTTAACAGTTTTGTTGACACTTTCACAATAAATTTCATGCTTTGTCCCCACTGCACAATAATAAAGTGCCACCACATTAAGGTGTCACGAATACTGTAATAAGGATGTATAGCTCTGTACATTACGGGCACAGCAGGGAGAGTTTTGAAAATAATACTTTTGGAGTTTATAAAACAGAAAAAAAAACAAGTTAAGCTAAATAACTAATTTACCAACATGATCATATCTAGAAAACAAACAAACAAAAAAGCATTTGCATACGATTATTTTCACTGGCTGAAACAACTCCGAAATCAAAAGTTGTTCCCGATCCACAAAAACCATTGAACCACATGCTAAAAAAAGCCGTTTAGTTCAGTTTTCTCTCACTTGTACACATAGCAGTATTCCTCTGTAATCATTAAGCGAACTGAGAAGAATTTTGGGGAAGGGGGGGGAAAAAAAAGATAGTGAAGTTACGCCACAATTGGATCTTCATGTTGGGATGGGAGTGCCATCTTTTTTTTTTAGCTGTGCCTTTCTGTGATTGCTTTAGCAAAGATGTTGTTAAAAACCATAAAATCTGGCAGAGAAGAGGATGGGAGATTTATTTCTTAGAGAAAAATAAATGTCTCCAAAGAAGGAAAAAAAAAAATCAAGTAAACCATCAGCAATAGCAATATGGTCAAACCCAATGAACTTGCCTGAATCTGCATTTTGGAAGTCTCACAAGGGAGTCAGCAACAAAGGAGCAAGTGTTGTACTGAAACCTGACTCCCTTCAAAATCCCATCCGTTTTCTTGGTTTGTTAAACAAAGTAAATCAGCTAGAGCAGTTTCAACTAAATATAGTTGTCTGTGGATTTCATGGTGTAGGAGATACGTAAAAACGAGGTCGTTTATAGAACGCAGCAGATAGGCATATTTATCCTTTTCTTTGCCAAGACAAAATTTGCTGAGACACAATTTTAGGGTCAAGACCCTCATTAGAATCACGAAACTATGAAGCTGAGAAGAGACATGTCTGGTTCCAGCTTAGAAAACAGCCTTAGAGCTAAGAAGTCGTGAGAAAATTGGCACGTAAACAAACTCAGTCACCCAGAATCCTTCAACTTCACATTCTCTTCAGAGTTTTCCCATGGATTTCTCCCCCAACAGGAAAAACATGGTACTGCTATGTATATTTTTGGCACTACATCTACGTTCATTTTGGTTAGGGCAGTTTTTGGTATGTGTATTTGGTGAAAAAAAACAAAACTGAAAAAAGTCTCCAATTTAAATAATTTACATTTACAGCAAGAAAAGCAGTTTGTAAAATTAAAATTTCTTTTTCCATTTGTAAGGCCAATTATTATTATACTTTTGTCTACAAGGATAAAAAACATTTTATCTAAGCAAAGGTACCAGCGGTATCTTTTTGTTGTTGGCTTTTCTTTTCTTCACTGGAGCTGATGGCATCTCTGTAATCGTGGGCATTGGAAATGACAGTGGTTTCCCCTCTTTCTCTCACCCCAAGTTGTCCTTTCTCTTAAAAATCAAGTACTTTTGTACGCTGGTGATTTCCAGTCATGTTCCTGAAGAGCAGATATTGCCATTGCTGCCAACTACATTGTCACGAACCATCTCTCACGCGTGTGTTCTCTTTTATTGGCGAAATCCACAATGATGCGAGGAAGGTTGGAGAAGCACTGAGGAACATAAAGCAGCTCATGTAAGACAAGTTTACTCCAATCCAAGTTGGAACAGTCTGGATGTAGGTGGCTGCCTCCTGGTACAACACGTAAAGCTTAATTTTCTTTCTTTTTTTCTTATTTTTTTTGGCTGTGACACTGAATCATGTCGATGTTGTACTGTTGACAGTGTTTTCTGCGCTGGAGGTCTCCCTTTCCATGGTAGATAGGACACCAGAGTCTATGGGGGAGGACACGGTGCTGTCCATGAGAGAGAAGGGGGCTGTCTCAGCAGGGCCTAAATCTACATTAGAATTGGACTGTACAGAATCTAAGTTTTGAGAAATGGCAGACTCTTGTACAACGTTTGTGGCTGATTCTGGAGTTGAGCTACTCACAATGTCTGTGACTGGGAGGACGGGCGGATTTCTTGTCGTGGTGTTGACAGAGGAAAGGTCCGCTAAGGGTATGTGGTCTGAGTCAGTATGTGTGGGGTGTGTGCGCCTTGGTGAAACGGGGAATGAACCGGGAGGAGTAGAGGAATGAGACGAGAAATCTGTACCATTGGAGGGTGCCAGATCTAAAAGAGGTGGCTGTGAGTTTCTAATATGAGGAGCACTTTCGTTTAATTTTTCTAACGGGAGGGGAGTACCAGAGTGTGGGGAAATGGAGGGCGGAGGTTGGACGGGAGTGTCCAAGTCTGTCGCTGGAACAGGAGAGGGAACAGGGGGTGGAGGAAGGCTGTCATGCATAGACGGTGAAAGTAAGTCTCCTAAAATACCAGGAGCCTCCTCAAATACTGATGGCTCGGACGTTGCGATGATCACGTCGATGTCATTGTCCAGCAAGCTCGGAGACTCTAATGTGGAGGCAGGACGGGGCTCGATGACGGGTGTTGTGCAAATCAACGAGGCGGGGGGCACCATTTGGGGGACGACGGGGGGTGAAGAGTCAGGTGGAGCAGCCGTTCCAGAGCCATCATCACTCTCAGGAGAAGGAGCCGTGTCGTTTATTTCAAGATGGATACTTTCTGTTTGTGGATCTGCAGATTGCTGAACCGCCAGAAGTTCTTCGGCCAAAAGTGGATCCGTGATGGATGGGGTTTTGCGTAAAGGACTGGAAGAGAGACGGTTCTCTTTTTTAGCTTGTATGCTGCCATCGTTATCCCGGGCCACTGCAGAGACTGGCGGTGGAAAAGAAGAGGGGAGACCACTAGGGTCTTGTGGCTCAGGGTGGTCTGGGTGCTCCTTCACACTGACGAGACCAGACATATCTCCAGCCGCCAGAGTAGGCAAATCAATAGCCGAAGAAGCAGTGGAGTCAATGGTTGACAAGGCAGCGTTGACCGCCTCGTGAAGTGGCGTATCTTGGACTTTGGAGTAGTCCCTGTTGCTCTCCGGCGGTTGGAGCAGGTGATGCTGTTCTGCCGGTCTCCTCAGGAGCATCGACTGACGGGTGTAGTTCTCGCCGTCGGCAATGGTCTCAGGGAGCGTCAGGGAACGAGTCTCAGGCAAAAGAAGAATGCAAATGATACAAATGAGGGTGCAACAGGCAAAAATGATGTGGTGGAGGAAGTAGCCTTTTTGATTGTGCAGGTCCATGATCGGTGCAGTGAGCATGCCGAAGCCAGCACTGGCCAGTACGAGGCCCACACCGCCGCCCCTAAGAGGAAGACATGAACAATATTAAAGGATGGTTAAAATCATATATTTAATTCTGATACAAATACTGACATTATCATAAAGTGTAGTCGTATCTTGTGTATCCCCTGAAATTGTTGCATGTTGCTGAAATTCATTCTGGCATTGCTAAAATAAATCTTTCTGATCCTTCAGCAATCTGCTGGGTTTGCTTAGAGAGGAAACCTTTTGACCAATCTGTCTGTATGATTTGATTGAATTTTGTAAAGTGCTTTGAGGTGACGTGCGTTGTTAATTGGCGCCATATAAATAAAATTGAATTGAGATTGAATTGAGTTATATTTTCAACCAGCAGCAGAGAGAGCTACATCACCCTCTACACAACATACAGTACAACTGTGAGCAGTCTTGTGGCATTACTCAAATGTAGCGCCAGATGGCGCTCCAGAGGCATTTTCATTGGAGCGCCTCTTAAACAACAACAGAGATCAGGAGTAGCACCAAATAATTGTTAAAATATGCTTAAAAAACAGTCTTAAACTGCAAAAGAATGATACTGACAGCCATTCAGTCTTACAGTAATACAAAGATTCACAAAACCTTAAGAAAATAAGATGAAATTAACTAAGATGGGTGAAAAACAGGCTTTTCTTAACTTCTGCAAATGTGATTGAAACTGTGATGGACTTTAACACTGGTGTGGATTTACCTGATCACAGTGGGAGTGATCTCAGCACAGAAGAAGATGCTCAGGTGGCTGACTGCGTGGGAGGAGAACATACCGATGATGGAGAAGGCGATTGAGAACTTCTCATTCAGCGTATCGGAGCTTTGTGCTGAAGAAGCAGGAGACACACAGGAAATTATTTATTATTAGTTCATTAGTTAAAGGATAATAACACTGCATGTGTAAAAGTTTTAAGGCTTTTTAAGGACTAATTTAAATCTAAGTTGCAATAAGGGTAATTCTGCAATAGATTGCAGGCATTCACTTATATACAGAGAGAAAAAAAGAGGGGCTGACAACTCAAAGTGTAAGCGTTCATACGAAGAATGCAAAGGCAAAGTCGGAAGTCATATAACATCCCTTCTTATACATCGTTGAGCAACGTATTTTACTCAGGAATGTGTGTCAGTGATATAAAGTCGTTGAAAAAAAGAATTAACCATTTGATTGTAAGAGGAGAAGCACAGAAAAAAGAAGATAAGTCTGCAGTCACTGAACTTATCTTCCATGGATACCACGGCTATGATAACAGCAGGGATATAACTGATGGTTTAACTGCAAGTGAACCTGAAGTTTTAGAGTCTGGAACTGGATGCAGTTCCATTTTATATCTTACATTTTACAATGTGGTAAAAAAAATGAATAATAAAATAAATCACAAACACTTTGAAGCTGCAGAATTAAATGTATTTTAGTTAAACGTTAACCTGGCTACACGCAGGGTGTTATAAACTGGAAATGCAGATGGCATAGGTGGCGTGGAGATCAGATAAGACTGCTGCGTGATCTTTTTGTTTCCAGCTTCGGTTCAAAGTTGATAGAAACCAGAGCAAACAAGCAAGAATTCCCTCAGCACAAATTGAGTAAATAAGTAACAGTGTAGAGCAAGTTACTTAAAAAAAGTAACTAGTTATAGTTACTAGCTGGCTACAAATAATCTCTCCTGCAGCGGAGAGCATGCTCTTAAGAAAACGCTGATAGAATTGTAGTAAAGAGTAGGACTGGACGATATAGAAAAAAAGCTTATCGATAAAAAAAAATGCATACTGATCGATATCGATAATTATTGAAAATATTTAAAACCATATTTTATGTGCAGCTCTGCCTGGACATTTTATGATATTGCTAAATGATTTAATTTTAATAAAGAACACAAACACAGAATTCCAATTAAATCTTTATTTAACCAACTTTAACATAATTTTTTTAAAGAAAAATAACTTAAGAGACCTGAGTTATGTTATTAAATAATGACAAAGAATAAACTAAAGTGACCAGTAAAATGACCAAAATAAATATACCAAATAAATAAAATAGCCTATATAGGTGGGAATAGTACACTAGTTACTTCTCAGGTTTCATAATTGAGAGGCTGACGCAGGGCTGAGGTCCGAGGTTGTGGCGTGGGAAGACGCAGATTGCAGCTCATTTTGCACTGATTCCCTGCACTCGTTGCACAATTTAGGGAGCGCTGTTAGAGAAAAACATGCAGACCAGAACTTTATATCGCGGATCAAGAGTGGCGAGTAGTTGTTTGAAGCCAGGTTTTTTTAGCTGCAGACAACAGCAGCATGTCCATCACTATGAAGCATTTTACTGCATGCGTGATATCCTTATGCCGCTTGGACGCTTTTTCATTTTATCACAAAGAAGGGAGCCCAGTTTAGCTGCTATTCCTGCTTTGTTTTGGAGGAAGGTCCAGAAGATTCCCACGAAGACGCGCAGCGCGCAGGGCTGACACAGCTCGCGCTGCTGCGGTAGTGAGCGGCTGAGCGGCTTACGTGATGAAACAAGTTGGTTGCGTTACCAGACTTTGTTTTTACCGATTCGTTGCGAGTTTTACAAATCACTGTGGTTTATTTCTGTCAGGCTGGCGAACTAGTAAAACCCCGTTTTGGGACCGTTTCCTCCGCCGCTTCTTGCTGCGACATATTCACATGCTCTGTGTTGTGGTTTGAGAGGGCGGCACTTTGTGACGGCGTGCCTGGGTCCGCGATTACGATTGGTCGAGAGGAAGTAGTGACTGTAGCATCAACTAATATGATAGGCTGAAAGGAAGGAAGGAAAACTCTCTATCGAACTTTTATCGACTATATATTGTCTATTGATCGATATATATTGTTATGGAATTATCGTCCAGCCCTAGTAAAGAGCCACGCTATTTTGTAAGTAACGCAACAGCGTTCCCGGAATGAGAAAATGAATTAGTTAAATTACGAGTTACTGAAAAGAACAACTATGTTTCTCGGCTGGCCTGGGAACGCTTTGGGATTCCCCCGGAGGAGCTGGCCCAAGTGGCTGGGGAGAGGGACGTCTGGGCCTCCCAATTGAAGCTGCTACCCCCGTGACCCGACCCCGGATAAGCAGAAGATGATGGATGGATGAAAAGAATAACACAGTTACTAATGGTGCTACTCCCAACACTGATAGGTAATAAAATAACCACAATCACGTGCACTGAAGTGCAGACAGTAATTTTATTCTAGAACCTGTCGAGAAAATGCATTAACCTATGCAATTTGCTTGTTTTACATTGGCTGAATGGGAGAATCCCATGCCAGTAGGGTGTTTAAAAATGATCCAAGCAGAGGCAGTTATTTATTTAGTCACCAACAACTCCTCAACACTGTATCAGCAAACACATCAAGTAAGAAGTCAAGAAATAAGCAGACAGACTTACCTATATTTAGATGTTCGCTGTACTTCCAAAGCACTGGAAAGACATAAAGAGAAGGACCGATCATGAGCAACCAGACAACAAATTAAAACCAGGTCAAACATTAAAAAGCGAAACATGCAGACACGGCGAGCAAAATTTGTCAAAAGTTTAACAACCCACACAGCTTCAAACGGAACATGAGCATAACCTTGACATGTTGACTCAAGTTAAACATTAGGGGCAGTTTGTGTGTTACTGAATAAACAGCGCTGTGCAGTTTGGATCATCTGGAGGACATTAGAAACACAGTGACTAAAAACATGTAATTATGTTAGGTTATTCTACTGAGAGCAGCTAAACTTAACCAGTGCCTGTTCCTATCACCATGCACAGTAAAAGACACGATGAAGGAGTCAAACAGGCCCCCAGAAATCCCAGTGAGAGAACTGCAGATATTTTTTTCAGTCAGATGATGCAACAGATATGAAAGATGAATTTATTTGAAGGCTTTCCCCTCCTCTTTACTCAGGGTGCCAATAATGGCGGAGGACAGTGTACTATTAGAAATATCTTAACATTTTTCAACATTAAGAGCTTCATATTTATGGTCAAATTCAGTAAACCACATGAGAATAATGACTCATTACAAGAGATTGAGGAACTTCCTTTTTTCCCCATGAACTACTCACAGTTCAGCAAGCCCAGCTGCAGCAGCGATGCTAGCGCGGTGATGATCATGAACATCAGAAGCCCACCACGCCGGCCCATAAAGACCACTGCCGGGCACAGCGCTACGCACGATGCCATCGCTATAGCTGCCTTAGTGTAATAGTCTGCATAGAAGCCGTGGAAAATGGTGGTTTCTGAAGAGTCTGGATCCATCATGCTCCGGGCGAAGCAGTGGTGGATCCCATAGCCTGTTAGCCTGAGTAAAGAGTAAACAGAAGAGCAGGCTGTTAGTAAAGTGCACTGGGAAATAACACATTTAATATCATCCTGCTGACAAAAAGAAGAAAAAAAAAAGAAACCCACAAGTGTAAACATTGGCTTACTGACACAAAAGAGCAAAGCTCATAGGCGCTCGCATTAAAACCAAACATCCCCATCCTCCCTCCTGGCTGTCTAATGTTTCCTAAAGACAGAACTCATGTAAAATTGATGTCAACTGAGGGAGCCAGGGACACCGCACCACTGAAGGACGGCTAAAGCTACAGATGAGATCTGAGACGGGGAGACGAGGAAACCCCATCAGGGATAAAAACAGGGAGAAGCAGCAATGCAGGAGACTGAGCTAAAGATCAATGCTGTATTGAATCGGGAGGTTTATATTGGCATTTTGAGTGCACCAAATGGCAGCTCTGACTGGCACTGCCCCCCCGGACACTTGTTTACGTGAGCGCCGACTCCTCCTTTCATTGTTCTTAGATCCACATACGCAGCTGCTTTAGAACCCCGAGACGTCGACGTCTCTTCAGGCATCAGCATGTAAGTAACACTTACGAGTTGACGCAGAGGACGACGATGTTCTTCCACAGGTTCCTCGTGCCGGCCATTTTCACGATGCACGTCCTTTTGGGCTTCTTTTGAAGAGCATTTTGTAGTTCTGGGAACAAACAAACCACGCTATACATCAAAGAAATTAACACGCTGTTACATAGGTCAGTTAGAGCTATTTGGTTATGCGGAACAAAACACAACTACAATTAATTTGGTCAATGCTAAAATCACAACAGTTCAATTGATTAAACAAATGTTATGCAATAACGCCATGATGAATAATTGATCTCGGATTGAATTCTGAACTGTGGTATGGGGAAGGCAACAGGAATTCTGTCCTGCTGCAGACATGGCCGGAAGGACGGTCTCTCTTCCTCTCTCTCTCCCCTTCTCTGGGTCTTCTCAGCAGGAGGTCAGCTGTGACTCCTCCTTAAAGATAAAAGTCACAGCACAGACAAAGAGTCTCTCTCTTCTCTTCAGCTCTTCACTTCAGCAGCTGCACAGACCACCTCTCCAGGACTAGGGAGAAGGCCTGAACCATGGGGCCATATGGCCTCATCTGCTGGGACATCATGCCTGGACCAGCCACGCTTGATCCAGGGTCTGCTAGACCCGACTGCCTGCTCAGCAGAGGACCTGACTGAATCCGGACAAACAACATGTCCGTGCAAATACAGAGCTAAGTTGCTGTTTTAACCCCACAATCAGATGCAGGGGAAAAGATCCTGCATGCAAAACAGCTCTGTGTATTTCTTCTCAGCCTATACAGGGGAGCGAACCCAGATGAAGCGGACAGCTGTGGAACTCTGAGGAAAACCCCTGCTCAAATCGGACTGCATCCCGGTCAAAGAACGTGGCCTCCAAGCTATCCAGACCACGCCGTTAGCCACATGCTGCTGCAAGGCTAACGCTAGCCTGCCAAGAGGCAAACCAACGACTTCCCTGCTTCCAACGCTTCTTCCTGGAACGGCCAAAGTGGACAAAACTCACACATGAGGCATCAACAGTTTGGGCAGCGAGCTGAGGGTGAAGTTAAAAAGGTTTTTTGGGAAATGTTTGTAAACCATCGTGTTTAGAACAAAAGGGCTAACCGGTAGCTCGCGCTAGCCAAACTGCTATTAGCCTTGCTAACATCCGGTTTCGGACATTTGAAAAGGAGTACGTTTTAAAGTATAAAGCGTAACTGTTCCGCCATCCTCCGATGGTGTTATGAGTCTTATTCCCGCATCAATATGGTATATTAATGCCGGTTTTCAAGGCAATTTTGATAACTTTATGTTGTAACCTCTTAGCCACCGAGTTGTTACAGCGACCCCAGACGCCCGGAGGGAGAATCGCATCAACAAACTCGGTCGTAAGGGTTTAAATGATTTTACTGGGCAAACCAGTAACAAGAATGTTATTTTCTCAAAATAATGTTCTGGTTAACTTGTGCTTTGCATTGTGAATGGGTTGAAACACATTTCAAATGTTGTTCTGAATTAGTTAAGCTAATTTAACCACAATTCACATTCTTTAAGGTGAACTTCGGTTCTTTAACTTAAACAAATTATTATTTCATCAAATAATGTTTTGTTAACTTGGGTTTTGCATTGTGAATGGATTGAAATACATGCCACATGTTTTTCCTAACTCCATTCCATGCTTTGTGGGATCAGATCTTCAGTGAACAAGGATTCGCTGAATTAATCTGATTATGATCAACCACTTTTGTTTTGTCTTTTGTTTGTTTTGCATGTAAATAGTTCCTTAGCTTAGCTTCTTTTTATCTTCATTTTGCTTAGTAGTTTAGTTAAGTTTCACTAGCCTGGTAGAGAGGATTTATTAATCGAAATATTGTGTTAATTCAGGTAAACAGTATTACATAGTGATGTTCTCTGGATGTTCATTGTATTTCTGTTATTAAATTCTTGGACTTGAAAAGAAGTTGTCACTCCCTTATTCTATGTGTGTGCAGGTTTTGCTGTTAAAAGATCGCTAGTGCTCGAATTCATCCCTTTCAATCATTGTCTTGATATCAGCTTAAGAGCTGATCATCACCAGACAATACTTAACAGACAGAGCGTTATTTATGAAACATTAAATAACTTTAAACAGTGTATAATTGCACAACACAAATGAACCAGTGAGTTTTAAAAGACGCCGTTGTGGTTAAAGAACAAATAAGGAGAACGTTTGCAAAGCTTAATGTGATCAAATATTGTTTTATTGTATTTTGTTTTTTTAAGTTGCACTGTTTTGGTGGTTGTTTGGAGCCAACTGAAATACAAATAAGTAATTTGACAGGTTGTGACATTGCTATGTTATATTGTTTTCTCAAACTAAATCATTATCTTCTATGAATAAAGATTTTTGAGAGCCATAACTTAAGCCTAGATTTTCCCCCATCACACCTCTTAAACCTGGCTGTAGCTGGTGGTTCAGTGGTGCCCGCATGAGTGCCTGTTTATTTCAGGCGCTATTTAACGCCTCACATTGTTAGAATTGTTCGACAACAGTGAGAAAATTATTTCTACAGTTAGAAACTTGTGTTTAAGGTTTAGACTTTCTGATCCGAGCAACATCTTTGAGCAATATTCTCCCTCCCTAAACTATCTGGAAGGGCAAACCTTTAAAAGGATTGTTGATAAGTTGGATGGGATTTATTGCTTCCACAACAAGTTGTCGACATCAGTATTTTAAGTCAACGCGTGCTTTCATTTCTTTTTACGCCTTTCTCTTTTTTTTTTTTTTCTTATCATTTTACTAAATGTAGCGACTGTTGTCCTGCGAACTGCCGTGTGAGCAGCAAAGTGAATGGCTTTAGCCCACAGCAGTACTTGTGCATAACTGAGCAGGCTGTGGGCTCAGCTCTGCTCAGCTACGTCTGAGCTACAGTTTCAAAATAAACATGTCAGATAAAAACAAGTCTGTTCTGTTATCCAATGAGCCGGCTAATAAAAGTTATATTAAAGACAGACTGTGAGGTTTTGTTGCAACACAAGTAGCGTCGCTGATAAGCAAATGAAAATACAACAGCTATTGGGCTACTGATGAGCCGACAATTAAAACATGATAAAAACCCGAGTTCATTTTTTTTAGCGGCTAAATGCATTCCATGAAGTTCAACTTGCCGTCTGTCTTATTACATTTTTGCACTCATCCGTGATCTAAGGTCTGCTTTTGGGTTTTTTTTTTTAGCTCATTTGATATTCTGAATACTCAGGGTTTTACATATACAAATAATGAAGTAATACGGGTTTTATTTACATTTATTTTTGCCACGCTGGAAATGGCAATTAATACATATAACCCGTCATTTAAAGTACAAATCTAACTGTATCTAAATGGAATTGTTTTAACAGAAAAATTACTTAACTCAATAAAAGCCTATATAAATAAAGGTTGGTGGCAGCACCATAAAACATCAAGGCCATCTGGATTGAGCTGAGCTGTGGTCCATAGATTTACAAAAATGTGAAGAGATGAAGAGGACAAATGGATATCAACAACCAGACCATTGAGGATTTATATATAAAAATATATCAGTCTAATCTTTTTCCATTTTCCCAGGAAGAAGAGGTTTTGGTGTAGATTTAATTTAATACTTGCAGAGCAAAACTCATGTAAGTCAGGGTGCAGTGTGACAGTTTTGTTTGTATTCGAAAACGCATATTTTACATTCTGTCATGTATTCTTCTCTGGGTGGTTCCCGGATCTGACCCACGTGTGCACTTCAGTCTAGTGTGAACACTTGGATAGTAAATTCTACAACAAAACTTATTTTCTTTCCTAAGAAAGAGACTTACAAAAACACTCTGAGCTTGTTAGATGCAGACCAGTGATCCATATACAAACATTTGTTATGCTGAAACACAATTTTTTTTATTTTCATCAGTCTTCTAATACGATAAAAACTTTTGACATCGGTCTGATTATGAAGTTACATGGTATTCAACATGTGCGGGTTTCGTGTTAGATTAAGATGACAATACTGTGAGTCGAACAGGTTTCTGCGAAAGCAACACACCCTGTTACATGTGACGCCGCACAGGGGATGTTTTGGTATCAGATTGAAGGTTGCCACGGAAACACAACTGATATGTTGCGCAGCACTTTCATGTTGACACAGAAACGTTTTCAGCATTCTACGCCGCCTCCTGAAACTTGTCTCTGACCGAAGCCTCGCAGGCTTTCCGGTGCTTCCCCCGCCAGGCTGCAAACCACTGAGTAAGGTTATTCCTGCTCACGTCTGAGCAAATCCACGAGCGGATTTTCCAAAGGCGGCCTAATTAGCCCCAATGCATGCGCTGATGTGCTGGAACTCCTCTTCTGTTGAGACAGCCTATTAGTCTGAGATGGGGAAAAATTAAGCGTATGGTAGCGTATTTTCTGCTGCATCAGCTCACATCCAATGTGTTCTAAAGCGGGGGGGGGGGGGGGGGGGGCTGCTTTTTTCACTTTTCATGGTTCCTCTTTGGGCTCTTTTCCAGAATTGGATCTGTTTACGTTTAAACGTCTCTTGATTTTTACTACAAAAAGACAGCTTGTTATTCCGTATTCCAGTTTTACAGATGCAAATGCTATGTACCCTTGCATCTGCACGATTCATTCTGCTTTGGTCCTAACCGGTCCCCTGAGAACAGAAACGCTACACCGCGGTCAAAGTGCCTGACCCGCTCCCATCTGTCATCTGACCATTTGCTTGGGCTCATGCTCACTTGTGCAGGCTGTAATAAAATTAATAAACACTTAAGAGTGTCCTAATGTGATTGGTCAGCTCCCGCTGCCACCTCTTTAGTGGCATGTTACTATGGCAACAAGACAGGATATCCATATAACCTTGTCAATTTGTCTAATTTGGGAACGCGCAGCTGCAGAAATGAGTGACTTTCAGACTGCCTGAACAGCTTGAACGATGGAAATGAATAAAATGTATCGACTGAATGATTAGTTTAAAATCTCTTTTATTACACATGCGCATCTCTTTATATCAGAATACTATTGAAAAGTTAATTTATTTCAGATCTCTATTTCAAAAAGTGTAACTCCTGTATTGATTCCTTACACACAGAGTAATAAACTTTTATTGCTGTTAATTTTCATGATTAAAGTTTAAAGCTAATGAAAACCCTAACTCCGGTTCAGAAAGTTAAAACTACTAAGGAGATTTTCACAACAGAAATTTTGTTTCATGGCCAGCACAAACCCAGGAAAGAGCGTTGATTGGAAAATTAGCTGGCAGACCGTCATTCACATTATCCAGGGGAAGTAAGCCACAAAACATAATTGCTAAAGAAGCTGGCTTTTTACATAGTGCTGTATCAAAGGATATTAATGGAAGGTTAAGTGAGGGGAATGTGTGGTTAAAACAAGGGGAACAAGTAACATGGATAACAGCAGGTTTGAGCTGAGTGTAAAGCAAACCTTTTTTTAACAGTTAATATATTTTTAAGTCATCAACAGAGCCTGAACTTGCTTCGTTAATGCATCAATTCATGCAAAAATAGCCCCAAATACTGCACAGCATATCAACACACTTTTTATTAGGCCAAAGTGTGGGAAACAAGACCAAAATATTTTTCCTTCCACTTAATTTTCTATTTATATGCTCCTACACAGCCCTCTGTAGCCAGCCAACTTCTTTAGCAATAATCTTTTTTGACATATTTTAAACTTTTTTGTTGGTGTTCATTCGCTGTAAGCCAAGATCATCACAATTAACAAGTAAATACTTGCTATACTCCACTGCATGTACATTTGTTTTTATAAATGAGCTGCACTTTTTTTTCAATTAACCGAATTGCTGAAATAAACTAGTTTTTTAATCATATTCCGATTCATGGAAATGCACCTATAAAACTGCATTAACATGAACTAACAATGTTTTTGGTTTACCTGTGAGGATGTTATCGACATCAATATCAGTGTTCACGTTATTCTTCTTTGCTATGTGTCCCATGATCCATTTGGACCGGCTGTACTGCTGTGTTGCCAGCAGCCAACGCAGTGACTCAGGGAAAATCCTGTAAAATAGGTGGGGAAAGTTTTTGTTATTAGAGAACATCAAAAGGTAAATGCAATTAGAAAGTCTCTGCGTTTAAAGGCTGGTTGAAACGTCCCCCCGTCAACTACTGTGCTGTGCAAACGCCACCAGGATCGTTCCAGTGAGACAGTATCATCTGCCTACAGGTGGTACTGCCTCACAACCATTGTTACTACTGCAGCTGTTGTCATCTGATATGCTCCATTAACTGATATATTTGTGTTACTACATGTTGCACGAATGCATATGCAAAGGTTGGTGTCTGCTAGTAGAGCGATTGCATCTTGACACAAAAACAGCAACATTAGCTGTAACAACACCTTGGGCCTAATGGAACTGCTTTCAGAACTTTAGAAAATACTCATGAGGAGCAGAATGGCGCAATAACCTCTTGTATTGCTCATGTCCCATCTTTGCCCCACGTTTCAAAAGAATTTGGTTAGCAAATTTTTGCGGGGTAGTACAGTGCTGACTTACATCCACACAGCTCCCACCATGGCAGAGGAACAAAGCTATGGGACTGCTGTTACTGAATTTCCAGTGGATGGTCGTCCACACGTGTAAAGCACAGCTTTAATCTTTTAGCCCCAGATTGATTAACTGTTTGCACAAAGGCGGCTTTCAGATCTTTTGCTCGGTCAGCTGTATAGGTCAGTTTGCACAGCTGTCAAATTGCAATGTTAAAAAAAAAAACTTGTTTTCTCAACAAAAGGTTGACTTGTTCAATATTATCATTTTTTTTAATCTTTGTTTTAAAGCTTACTACATGTCCTTAAGAAAGCCTGACAGCATCTTGATTAGTTATTTGCGGTCTTACTTTAGTGGACCGCTTTTGATAATTTCGCATTCTTAACATAAGTCTCCTAACCTGTTTCTGATGTTTACATTTTCAACAAAAAAGGACATGACTTCACTGAGACAAAATTGAACCATGCAGTCATGTAGAAACTTAGGACACCCAATGAAATATTGAGTTCTCTATTAATAAATGTTATCCTATTGTGGTACAATCATATTTTTTCTACATCTGGAAAAAAGAAAGCGATTTAACTGCGCTTAAATAACCAAAAGCAATCTTTCTTAATCTGTGAATATAAAATATCAACAAAATCTGTCTGAGAAAGACACTATAGCCCCAAAAGCTAAGATCAATGCCTTTGGCTGAAATAACTTCAGAGAGATATTTCTTGTCACCAGTTACCAGTCTCTGACATCTTTCTGTGGAAAGGGTGACACACTCCACTCTTTAAAATCAA
The DNA here is from genome assembly GCA_037039145.1 of Fundulus diaphanus. Taxonomy (NCBI): domain Eukaryota; kingdom Metazoa; phylum Chordata; class Actinopteri; order Cyprinodontiformes; family Fundulidae; genus Fundulus; species Fundulus diaphanus. The sequence continues at coordinate 28,380,040 of CM073133.1, read as the reverse complement.
CCCTGACCCTTGCACATACAGTCTGTGTCAAATCACCCCTTGGGCTGGGCGATATGGACCAAAAATATTATCTCAATGTTTTTGGGCTGAATGCAGATATACAATATTTATCTTGATATGTTTTTTTTTTTTTAATAAAATAATGATAAAAAAAATCTTGATATATTGCCCAGCCCTAATCACCCCTCATTTTTCCATTGAGATCCAAATCTGGGTTTTGACTTGACCATTTCAGAACCTTCCATTTGTTAGTTCTCAGCCAGTCCCCAAACCATTATACTTTCAGGTCTATGCTTCACACATGGTACGAGGTTCTTTTCCAGCTCCAGAATGCCCCAATTAGTTTAAGCCAGAAATGTCCTTTGTTCTCATTTCTAAATAATGCAATTGTAAAATGTATCTGTTAAAAAAACAGTCCTGGTCTTTGCTCTCGCTAACAAACTTTAGTCTGGCATTTATTTATTTATTTTAAGAGGGCAAGGGTTTTCTACATATACACCTCCCATGTAAGCTGAACTTGACAAGTCTCTTTCTGCTCTTTCAGTTATGCTCTTTCATATCAGCTATGGGAAAAGTCTACTGAAGGTCCTGTGATGACATTTTTTGAGACTTCTTAAAGCATTGTGCCTGTTTGCAGGGTGAGCTTGCATGTTTGTTTTTGTTTTGATTGGCCTCCAACTGTAGACTATTTTATTACTATTATAGTGGAACGATTGGACTCATTATTTTGAGACCCCACTAGATCCCTGACCAGACTCATATGCAGCTAAAATCCTATTTTTGAAGGCCTCAAGGAGCTCTTTAATCCCACCACGTTGTTCGCTCTCACTTCAGCTGCCAGGGGCACAAAAACACTAAATGTCTGAGATTTAAACAGGCCAAAGTCCCTTCAGTGTGCCAAGTAGCATTGTTTTAATCATGTCCAGCTGACGGGTGGGATTAAATGCAGAGAAATCGCAAAAAAATAAATGAATTTTGAAGAAATCTTCTGTTTTATTGATTTGTGTTACAATACTTGACTATTGATAATATGCATCTTTATATCCAAATAATTTCAAACAAACATCCTTTCAAAAGATGTCCTATTTTTACCATGACTAAGTCACACAAGTTACTGGTAAAGTTTTGCTGCCAAATCCACAGCAGAATTGAAAACAGAAGTGCAGAACAAAGCTGTAAACAGGTGGCTATGGTCGTGTAGGTCTAAGGTTTCACTTCGCCACTGGAAATCCCAGTAACTTCTGCTCTCCGCCTTATAGTGATGGGAAATTCTTATATAAGAATTACTGATAAGTGATTAGGTTTTCATTTTTTAAGGGACTTCTACACAAAAAGATATGTGACATTAATGGATTTGCCAGTATAGTATTGTTACAGCAGTTATTCGTTGACATTAACTATGCTCCTCATAACTTCCTTCCGACCAGACTTGAAGGTGAAAGGCAGCCACAGAGCCCATGTGACAGTTTTGCAAAATTATAAAAAGCATTATGTGATGTATGTAACATCAAAAACTTATAAATAAACCACTCGGGATAAAGACAGCAAACATAGCGGCCTGAAAAAGTATTCACTGCCCTTGGCATTTTTCATGTTTTGTTGCCATACACCTTGGTATTAAAATGGATTTTTGAGCGTTTGTAGCATTTCATTTACAGAACATACCTACAACTTTGAAGATGTGTCTGTTTTTCTATTGTAAAGTAAGCAAGAGATAGGAAAAAATAACAGAAAACTTCAGAAAAGTCAGTACTTTATAGAGCCACCTTTTGCAGCCAGTACAGCTGCAAATCACTTTGTATAAGTCTCTATAAACTCGCCACATCTTGCCACTTGGATTTATTTCCCCCCATTGCTCAAGGCAAAACTGCTCCAGCTCCTTTATGTTGGATAGTTTTTGTTTGTGAACTGTGATCTTAAAGTCTAACCAGAGATTCTGAATTGAATTGAGGTCTGGACTTTGATTAGACTATTCCACCATATTTAAATATTTCCGCTAAAACTACTCAAGTGTTGCTTTAGCAGTATGATTCGGGTCATTGTCCAGCTAGAAGGTGAACCTCCTCCCCAGTTTTAAATCACAGGCAGACTGGAACAGGTTTTGCTCCAGAATGTCCCCTGTACTTAGCATCATACATCTTTCCCTCAACATGGACCAGTTTCCCAGCTCCTGCTGCCAAAATGCTGCCACTACCATGTGTCACTGTAGGGTCGGTGTTCTTGGGGTGATGGGATGTCTCGAGTTTGTGCCAGTAATAGTGTTTTTCCTTGGTGGCCAAAATATTTTAGTTTAATCTCACAAGAGCACCTTCCTTCTTACATTTGGGGAGTTGCCCACATGCTAAATCAAATCAAAACATGCCTTCTTATTTTCAACACCAATTAATGGTTTCTTTTCCAGCTCTATAGAGTCTACGGCTTATTTTGGACCTATGGACAGATACTCCCGTCTCTGCTGAGGAGCTCTGCAAATCCTCTCTGATAAATGCACTGCTTGCCCGGTAAGTGAGCTGTGGTGGGCGGCCCTCTCGTGATGGGTTTGTTGCGGATTTGATGGTGCTCCCGGAGAACATCAAACATTTCCATATACTTCTATAATCCCACCCTGACTTGTACTTCTTATCAACTTTGTCCCTGACTTATTTGGGGAGCGACTTGGTCATCATGGTGTGAAGCCTCTTGCTTAGTGGTGTAGAAAAGGTGTGCTTATACTGGCAGATCATGTAACGATTAGACTGCACACAGGTGGATTTCAATTCCCTAATTATGTGACTTTTGAAGATAGTTGGTTGGAAGAGAACTTTTCAGGGGCTTAATAGCAAAGGGGGTGGATATGTATGCATATGCAAATTTTCATTTATTTACATTTTTTATACATATTTATTTTTAATTTCACTTCACCAACTTGGACTATTTTGTGCAGATCTATCACATATCAAGGGGTAAAATAAACATATAAATTACAGTGTGGAATATAACAAAATAAGTAAAAAGTCAAGGGTGGTGAATACTTTTGGAAGGCAATGTATTTATTTAAGTCTCAGGAAAAAAAATAAATCAGTCCGACCCATATTGTTGTATTACTTAATTTATTTGGTAAGTCTAATAATGTGGTAAACTGTGTATTTTAAAACCTAAAGCAATACAAAAACAGAGAATTTTGTACCATTCCGGAGCATATTGCTAAGTTTTCCTTTTTTCTTACCAAATGTAGGACAGCATAAGCAGCAGGGGACAGATGATGACAGCTTGAAGTACCTGCCAGTCGCGACAGAGGTACGCCACTCCAGGCATGAGGAGCTGACCACCCAAAACCACAAAACTGGCCACCATGGTCATGGAAAACCGCCATCCTGGCAGGCACAGCTCAATCCCTAAGAGACAGAAAAGAGAGGTTATGTAAGAAAACTAGTAATTCATCTTGATGTTGGATTACCAATTTAATTTTATGTCAGTTTAGATATTGCTACTAGATAACTTTTTTAACTAATTAGCATGATCAACTGAAATTAATTGTTTTTTGTGATACTTCAACCCCTGTCACTATGTTGCATATACGTCCTTTTATTCTTTGTCATTTGCTTCCCGACCATTTGACAATATAGCATGCCCAGATAAGCCAGATTGATATGAATACTGTTTTGGAAATGTTGAAATGTTCTGCCTTGTGTGCTGTAGCTCCCATATTCTATGTATAAAACAACAGTGAGCCATTGCTAAAGCAAAACACTGTAACTTTCACACCCTTGATCCCAATATACAGGACCTTCTAAGAACGGAAATGCATCAAAAGAAGCAGAACTACTTCAAAGATGTGACAGCACTTAATATTGCAGAAAATCTCCTATTCCAGACATTTAGACCCAAATAACATATTTCTGTCCATTACGCTAGTATACATTACAAGACAGATAACTGTGACAGCAGGTTTAGGATTAGGAAATGGCTGGTTACTGGAATTAAGACATACTGTTACCAGAAATATTCTTCCTCCTAATGCTCCAATGGTTTAACATCCTTTTTTAGATTGCAGAGAAAATACAGAAGAGATAAGAGTTTTTCCTGGCTGTATGGAGTGTAAATTTACACAAAGTTCTGAAAGAAAGCTCCTAAATTCAGCTTTTTGGAAAGATTTACAACCACATATTTACTACCACAAAATCTACAAGTAGTCCATTCTATACATAGTTTTGTATCAGCAGAAGTAATAAGAAGTATAATAATAATAAACTGATTTTAAAATTTTAATTAAATAAATCAAATAATTGTTTTGTTTTTGCTTTGTTATAAATAGTGAAACCAAGCCACTTTTTCTCAAGGTTATCAAACTCTGAAAACTCCACGACAGAAAAATCGCTATTTAGCATTTAAATCAGGGGTCACCAACATTTTTGAAACTGAGAGCTACTTCATTTGTACTGTGTCACACGAAGGGCTACCAGTACTACCAGTACCTTTGAACTAGAAGAGTCAGTGCTTACCAATAAACATATTTGCAATGCCCTTTTGTTTTTAGATTATTTTCATTTTAAAATCTATATAAATACAAGTGTGATTACAAAAGTAGAGCAACAGACTAAAATAAAATTTTAGATGCAGCTCACTGGAGGGTTGTGCTAGTTTTAGAACAGGCTTGAGGGCACCGCATGTGGTCCTTGGGGGCTGCCTGGTGCCCGCGGGCACCATGTTGGTGACCCCTGATTTAAATGGAATATATGCAGATGGATCTGAATCAGAACATGATTCCATTGTGTTTAATTTGAATTTGGACTGAACTGCATTCTGTATCACTCGATATGGAATTGGTACCGACAGTCTAGTAAAGTGCCTTTAAATGACGTGTGCTGTAAATCTGCGCTAGGTAAATAAACTGCAAGATTAACGCAGCTTTCTTTGTTACTATGATTCCCGTTAATTTGATCTGCGATTTCAAGAATTAAAGCTTGGCTGTGTGGAATGTGAATGGATTGTAAATATATTTAAACCTGTTCTCAGCAACTTAGTTCAAATGTAATTAATCTTGCCAGCGAAATCTGACTATACGCTGCAGACGTGTGTATATACTGAAAAAAGACTATCTTTGTGCTAAGAAATGGACAATACATTTAAATATGTATGAAAACAACACAGAATACTTTGGTCTTATAGCAATGATATTACCTCTGATTCAGAAAGGCTCAAGTTAGTTTGATTAGCGGTTTCCTGTTTTACTTCATGCAAACATGGTTATGATTGGACTCGCAGCGCCGTCAGGGGATTTTAGAACACAGGGAGAGCAACAGTATCTAATTATTCATGATGCAGACACAAAGAGACTAAACATGATTAATCAACCAATAAGACAGAACACACCAGACAAGGTGAGACGGACAGGCCAGAGCAAGATACTTGCCAGTAATATACAAAGACGGGTTTATATTTTCTAACGCAACATAGGTTTCATATAGTATGACAACTACAGCAGCCCATATTAGCCCACTTAAACAGTGACTGCCACACAATGTTGGACTGATTTTAGGTTAAAGGAAGAAAAAAAATAGGGCTATAGCTTCTTCCCAAAATTCTTCTACTGTTACAAAACCCACCGCTTGATCAACACAAAAACTCTTAATATCCTAGAGAAATGACAAAGTGCAGTTGTTGTTCTGAAGCTGCAGACAAATGAATCCAGAAAACTTTTGTGAGGGTGCAGTAACAAGAAAGGGTTTCCTTGTACTCACTTCCTCACTATCAGAATACCAGCGATTCATTCACCCAGCCATTAGTATGCACACCACACCAGACAGTCCCGCCCTTTATTTAAATGCAGTACAGAAGACAGGTCCACATTAAACCACTCAAAATGAGCATACTGTAATGCTGCAATTCTCACTAAATCCTGTCCTGCTTCATTTCCCCTTTTCTTTCCTGATACGTGGCTTTTTTTTTGTCTAATGGGTTTCCTGTGCTGCCAAGAAACACTCCTCAGATGGGCCTTTCAAGAAGACAGGGCAAGGATAATACAGTTGGTGTTCTCGGGTCCAACTTCATTCCAGTGGGAAAGACTGGAATTTAAATTAGGATTTGCCCCCTCTGAGGACACAAATAATGCTCTCTGTTCACAGACACGATCGCAGCTGGAATGACAAAGCCAATGAGTGAAAGGCAGGGCGATGGGTGCAAGACCTGCTGGGTGTGAACCAAGTAACCTCGAGGCTTCCAGTTTGTGTGCTGCTGTGAGAGAAACATCCCAGTTCACTGTTTCTTTGTATCAGAAGTGAACTGTGCTGAAAAGCCCGCTGATTTGTGACAAGTTCAACTTCTTCCTAACTGGGAAAATGTTCTGGCGTCCCAGATGGGCTCAGCAACTTACTGTGAAATATTTCTTTTGATCTTCCTATTCAATGCGTCACCTACTAATATGACTGAGCTAAATGGAATCAGAGCACGATGACCTTAGCTTGTAAAAAAAAAAAAGAAGAAAAAAGAAAAAAAAAGAAAAAAAAGGACCCCAGAGCTCCTTACTCCCAGTGACCCTAATCTTAAAGCAAATAACTAGCTCAGCATTCCTTAATGCTCCGCTGCTCCTACTTACCCAATGACATAAATCTGCTGATAACTAATCTGAAGCCAGATAATACCGGTCCAAAGTTGCAAACCAACAGTTAATGGAGGCCCAAAACTAGTTAGATATTTAAGATGACCGCACACCCCTAAATAATAATAATAATAATAATAATAATAATAATAATAATTATTATTATTATTATTATATATATATATATATATATATATATATAAATATAAAGGGATGTTGAAAACTGTGCATGGATAACTAACATCTTTAATGCTCAGGCCGATAGCCAATTAGTAACAATAATAATCCTCAAAGAAGCTTTGGCTGGTTTGCTGACTTGGCCTATACAGCAATATGAGCTACACCCTCAGATGAAACCCTCTAGTCCTCAGTCAAACATGGCACAGTCAAAAAAGTCAATTATTTTACTTGTGAAAGAGGTTGGATTTCCACTAGAGGATAGCAATCACTCTTTGCACCAACAGACCTATGAGACCTTTTACTGGTCACATGAGGCATGCATAAGTTCATGCTATGGTATCTCTAACTGACCAAGCCACTGATTTTGGTTATGTGCTTACCAATTTATGATAAAAAGATAGTCATATGAAAGACTTGTGAGGGTACATTTAGTATTTACGACTTGTAACAAATGCATAAACTTTACAGATCTTATGGCTATTTTCCAGAAGTTACAGTTAAGACTCACTTTACTGTCATTCAGCAGCACGTTCACAATGTACATTTGAGTGAAATTTCATTGCAAGGCTCAGAATAAAAACACAAGACAAAAGAGAAACATCAATAAATAAATGTATTTGTCATGATTGTCCTAAAATGTTCCACATCCAATTAACTCATTCAACAATGCATATTAATTTAAACAACGAAGAGTACACAGCCTCCTTTGAGTGAGCGTACACTTTCCGGATTAATTCAGTAATGAAAGGAAATGTATCTCATCAACAAATGGATGGAAACACAATCAATAGCCCTGCAAATAGGTCTTCCTATATGCCAGTCTTCTAATGCTGCAAAGCTTGGATATAGGAATCAGAAAACATTGTGTCCTACTGATTAATTGAAATTAAAAAAAATGTCAAAAATTCCAATATCTACTTTATTACTCCACATATGATGACTTTTAATGATTATGAGACGATATCTATATCCATGGTAGGAACCAGGGTCATGTCTGGGGCCAGTGTTTTACCACCGTTGTTTACACTGCAGGAGTCAAGGCCAAATCAGAAGATAACGCTAGAACAGCCTTGACAGGAAGGTAGCACTTGATGTACTTATGGATGCAGAAAAACATTCAAATCTAGCCAGCCATATTTAATATCATGGTATTTTATAGTGTTCACACTCAAATGGCTTGATATAATCAGATAAATATTAATTACATTACATTTCTTATTTCTGTTCAGGTTGAAGGAGTAACAGATGAACCGAAACTGTTTTTAGTGACTTAAACCAGTAACGTTACAAGATTTTACAACATTTATGTTCTGAGAAACAAGTTAACCAAATCACTTTATTCAAGAATGAGTACCGTTTAAATGTTTTTCCACGTCCGAAAGAAAGAATGCTGCTGCTGTGTGCCGTTAAAGTTTCTTTAGGAGACTTTGACTATTTACAAAATAGTCTCCGAGTAACAAGTGATTTTATTTTAGTTCTGCTCTTGTAGCAGGCAGAAATGTATATCCTTAGATCATAGAAGCTGAAGCAACAACACACAGGTAGGAGTGACTGTCTCAGCATCAGTGTGCAAGCAAATGTACACAGGAAAGGCAATCACAACTGAAGGAGAGGGAAAATAAAAAGTTCTGGGACATTAATTCAGTACTGTACATGGCTGTTGAGTATAAATGTTTGGGTGGTGAGAACTCAAGATTAAATTCAAGCTTTAGAGGGGAAACATAAAACTTTTATATTTTGACTTCAGATGGAAATAAAATAGAATACAGATTGCACACATTTGAACATTAAAGAAAATCCTAATGGCAAAGATATCAACCGTTGTTTTTGTGGACAGACACAGATGTACATTTGATACACAGCTTGAATATGTATGGTATTTGCTTGTGTTGAGAGAGTTATTTTATCTAATGGCACAGGCAAAACATCACTTGCAACTGATTAGACACATCAGAGCAAAAACAAAATACCACCGCATTCCATAAATAAATCAGCATGAACAAATAATGCAAGGGTTGTGTCAATGAGGCCTTATGACACTCAAGTTGGTATTTAAAGGGAGCTTATCATGCTGTTAAGGTCTCTCTTTTCACATTGAAATCATTCAGTTGGTGTCTATATAAAGTGGAACTGCAATGCTTTGGTCTGAATTCCTCATTATTCTTACCAGTGTCTGAGAGCAACTCGTTTTGGTGCGGTCTCTTTAAATGCAAAGGAGGCACTGCACACATCGTCCCCTTTCAGGTCAGAGTGTTCTACTCTACCCCGTTTAGCCATTTTTGTAGTATGCTGGGGATGGTGTAATGAATTGTGTGTGTTAATACCCCGAACAACTGAACATTTTCACTTATCCACTTGTAGCTTCAGTGTCCTTCAGCTTGGTCCACAAAACCACAGAGAAAAATAAAAATGGCAGATTCGCAAAATTAGTTAGCCAGAAGTCCATGACCTTTGTTAGCTGCACTGCAACAAATACTGACGTAATTGTTCAAAAACATAAGGAATAGAGAAAACTGAACGAATTGAAAAATATTACCCAAATAGAATATAAAAATATCTGAGATACTACATTCAACGTTTCAGAACTCCTAGAGACTGTAGATACACAACAAAACGTATTTAAAGGTACATAGCCACGTTATTTGACTTTTTTATTTATTCATACCTTAGTAGCACACTCTGGTTCACACAACATTTCTGTGAAAGATTATCACGTCCTGCTGGTGTATTAGTTGTTATTTTGGTGTTTTATGCTTTATTTTTGCTCAATTTGTTAGTAAATAAAGCCTTTTTGGTTTATTTACTATATTAACAGAAGTACGTACTGTGTATGCGCAGCAGGGGTTAAATCAAGGAAGCGGGTAATTGCTATTAGCATCTCCCGGCAAAACAATGAAGAAAGGTCCAAGATCTAGTGAAAAAAAGCTAAAAAAATATGATTGAAGAGGGAAAGACTGGAATGTTGCTGGGAATACAGTATGAACGTTGGTGTTCACTGAAGTGAACATTAAACCTGCCAAGGCTCAGATGTGACCGCAGAGTTTATTGACGTGAGTAAATTTTCTGATATGAGGCTTCGAAAGTTGTAGATCGTTGGTCTTCGATCATGCCAAGCTTTTCTGCAAGGCATTGCAGAGAGTCAGGCTTGGTCTGGCATTATTTACAATTGATTTATAAATTAAGCAAACCGGCATTATGATAGTTTTGCAATACTGTCGCTAGACAGTTTATATTTGTTAATCGCACCCGAGAACAAATGATTTTTTCGGCTCAAAAAAGACTATCAAAACACTATCAACATGGAGGCTTGGTGTATAAAACCTTAGTTTATCATGATCAAATGTTTCTTGGTCTTTTTTATAACCATATTACATGGCTATATACCTTAAAGAGCTAAAAATTTGAGTTTGCATTAAATCAAGAATTGTTTTTGTCATTATGCAGCCATAATGAAGTTTTGCTGAGAAGTCAGCTTTGAATGCACACATAACACAGAGACTAAATCCTAACTACCCATTGAAAAATTAATAATGAGCATTCCTAGAGAAGACCCTCAGAAATGCAAAAAAACACAATATGAAAAAAAGCTAAATTTAAGATTAAGCTGTACAACAGAGGAGAAAGACTTATCAGACGGGGAAACATACTGTGCAATTACAAATACATAATAGGGCATATTCAGATAATAATGAGGTATTCATGTTAAGAAGAAGAGAAGCAGCAGTCGATTCACAAATTGCACACACTGTGCAATTTGCATGGGCGTACTAGAGCAGGAGTGTCAAGCTCCAGTCCTCAATGGCCAGTGTCCTGCAACCGCAACGCCTAAATCAAATGCCTGAATTAGCTCCTCAGTATGCAGTCAGGTTCTCCAGAGTCCTGCTAATGACCTGATTATTTGACTCAGGTGTGTCGGACCAGGGACACATCTAAAAGTTGCTGGACACTGGCTCTTGAGGACTGGACTCCGACACCCCTGTACTAGACAAACACTCCATGAGAAGCTAAAGTGTGCAAATTGACCTTAGCATAGTTTATGATGTTTCATAATTTTCAATCAGATCAAGAAGCTGTGAAACCACTAGCATGTTTGTAAACAGACCAAGAATTGGGCTTGTGGATTATTCGATCTTCAACAGGGGATGATTGCCTTTGCAGCTTTGGAGAAAAAGTTCTTTTAAAGTCTATTTGGTTTTGATTTAATGTTCCTGAATCATTTTCCTGATTGAAGTCTGACAAAGAGTGCATGGTCCAAGTGGATACGATATGTGGCAATACATCTGGCCCTTTTCTGGTCTCCTGCAGCATAAACCGTGTCCAGATCTTGTAGATGGCATCCCACAACCCCCTGTGCTGTCCTCACCACACATGCTAAATCCTTCCTCTCATGTGCCATGCAGCTCCCATACCACACTGTCACGATGAGTGGCCCTATTAAAGTTTATGAGCAGCTGAATAGAGAGAAAAGTGCATTTTAACATTGTTGGGCTTTCTTCACCAGGTAGCAGAGGTCCTCAGTGCAAGGGAGGTCAGAGGAAATGTGAATGCCCAAGAACTTTATGCTGTGCACACGCTCCACCACCTCCACATATGTGCAGATATGGCCACTTTAATATAATCAAAATTCTGAACTGACATAGATCACAAGGATAACTGCAAGCAGCAAGATTAGAATAAATACATGTACCCAAATTGGGTTTATCTGGAGGTGCAAAGGCCACTTGCAAAGTGCAGTGATGAACTAATTCATATAGCAATCCCAGAGCAAGTAGGCATATAACATTTGACAGTTCTATTTATGGCATTTGTAGTATTGTTTCTGGTTATAAAAAAGGTACAAAACCAGCTGACGATGAACGCTGAATTTAACACCATAAAGTCGATTGTTAGAGCCATTCTCAAATGTTCTAAGCACTTCTCATAATGAGGTTTAAGTGAAGCAAGATGTCTGGTCGGGTCCCTTTAAAGGTCAAAACAAGTGTGTCACATTATTCATTCCAGGGTACCATACTGTACTGCATGTCAACTGAAATGTATAAAACAGTACACTCTCATTTGCACACAACTGTGTTAATTAATAAATGGAAGAAAATCCATCCTCTGAATGACATCGTTTCTCTGATTAGGGTCCAATGAACTTTGTGCTTTGCTTGATGTGTGTTAAGTGATGGCAAACAGAAAACCTTGAGTAGCTTTTTAGCTACAAAGAAGATGGATCTGTAACAGTATCAGGGTGACTGCACAGCACAGTGTAAACCATGGTTAGCAAAGAATGTCTGAAAGTACAAGACACGTTGCTTTTAAGGTTACCCTTCAGGTCAAGTGGAACATAACCACCTGAGAGGTCCTGGAACAAAGCCAGTGCACTGGTAGAGCATGAAAGTCCTTGTACTGACAAGGTCAAAGTCCTTTGTCAGGTCAATTAAGTCAAGGTTAATGGTATTTCTTGTCAGGAGGATTGTAGTGGTGGTAGAAAGTTGATAGTCTAGTCAAAGATTTTGTGACAAATTGTTATTTACTTACAGCTACTCCAGCAAATAAATTACAAAAAAACATTCTGTATTTGGCCCAACCTTTCCTAAAATAACCCCATTATATTTTGTGGTGTTGCTTTATGACAGTTTCAAAAACCACACACTTGCAGATACAATATTTCCCCGTGTAGCTTTAGTACTTTGTACACTGTCGAAGGCACCTATACACATAACATTCTTCTCCCAGCTATTCTTTCCACACACAAATAAATAAAATTGAGTGAAAAGGAACAAACAAACAAAAATTAAGGTATGGTTTCAACAAATGTGTGTTAAACAGGCACTCAAAGAGGACTCGTTCAGCAATTGGTTGGCCAGAATGCATCTATTACCAACAGATGAAAAGTCAAGCCAAATTCGGCTGAAGAATCTAAATTAGAAGTGGCAATTGAAAACTTTTACCTACAGAGGGAAATCTTTGCATTTTGGTTCAACTACTACAAGAATCTGAATAGAAATATCACCTTCTGAAAATGATTAACAGTACTTCTGTGAACACACCAAGTATGATTTTAGATTCTAGAAATAACTATTGTTCTTTCATAGTTGGGAATAATTCATCAGTGCACGATATTCAAGTCTATACGCTCTTTACTGCATTCTCAACCAACAGAGAAATAGCCATATAGTCAAATAGTAAATCAATTAATGTACTCTTAGCAGATTTAAAAGCACAGAAAATAGTAGATCAATATTAAACTAAATTAGCCTTTTAATGTCAATTTTTTTTTTGGTGCATGTTTGTGGTATCACCTTGAGACTGAAATAACAACAGAACCCAAGTCCAAGGAAGGGCACCTTTAATATCAAGCGGCACTGTTTAAGGACATTATTCAGTTCAGAGTAAAAGTTGGTGTTCTAGCATGTCTACATCCAGATTTCATATGTAAGAGACTGCTTAAGTGCAAGAATGCAGGTCCAAAAGTCATGGGTTAAAGGAATAAGATGGACTGAAGTGCTGATATAGGAACTTCCTGAGTTATCTCTAATTCTGCATTCTGTCAGAGATAAAAGGACAGAATAAGGCAATACAATTATCTTATTTCTTATTTACAGTTCACCTCAGCTAACTTCAACTGGTTCTTTTAAACATTTTGAGGACAAATTCTTACCAACCAGCCTAGTGAAAGCAAATTAAATTATTATTATTATTATTATTATTATTATTATTATTATTATTATTATTATTATTAGTGTATTATTATTATTATTAGTGTGTTTTAGTGGCCCAAATATTTCCCTACTCCACAACTGGAATCTGCATCCTCCAACCTAGAGACAGAGCAGCACAAACATATTAAACGTCAGGAAGTTTCCATCTGGTTACTGATAAACTGCTGACATCCAGACTAAGGACAAAAACATGTTTCACATCCTGTCAACTGAAGAAATGAAATGAAACACTAATAGGCTAAGCTGTTTTAACAAATCACAGGTCTTTAATAAGGCATTTGTGCAGGTAAATGTATAATTTATGCTTAGGTCATTATGTATTTCACTCGCACAGATACACAATACATAAGTTCCAATTCAAAGCAAAGCTTTTGGAATATGAGAGTGACAAAACTAAAACTGTTTTGTAACTGTTTTAGGAGAGGACATTTGCTGAGCAACATAAAATGCAAGCATTGCAAGAAAAAGAACTTTAACCCAGCCAAGTGTAAAAAAAGACTAACTCTGCACCTTAACCCATTTATCAGCAGACAGTTGGAGCAGTCAGGAAGAGGAAGTGTGCTTGAACAATGGAAAAATGCTTCACTTTAGGTGATGCGCTTTTAGACATAGTATGCACTGTATGTGCCATGGCTCCTTGGATGATGCATCACTCCCTCCATACTTTGAAATGATTTTTAACCCAAAGGGTAAATCTGAACTCACGTCATCACAGAATGAACTAAGGTTGGAGCAAATTTAGAGCAACCATTAGCAGCAAACACACGAGCAGCCTTAGCAGTATTTCAGACTGTTGAAGAGTAATATGACATTTAGAGGTTAACAAGATCGAGCTTCTACTTTCCCACAATGCCACACAAGCCTTACCTGTGTCCAGATAGATTACTGGCTTAAGTAAGCGGACAGCACTCCTGAGAGAAAGCATCTCATTACGGTGAATAAAGAAAAAGATGAGACCAGACTTAGCTGACAAGACAGCACAGCATCACAATACAGCTTTTGCTCTGAACTGGTTCTACAGAAGAAGAAAAAAAATCTGAATTTGACAAAAAAACAAACAAAAAAAAAACAGCCTTATTCCACTGTGAGATAGATTTTTTTTTTGTTAGAAAAAAAATTATAACACCAGGCTCATAAGATGAATCTCTAAACTAAGAGGTTAGAGATGTGGACATCCATTGGTTTTAAAGGAGCCAATGTCTAGGCTTTTAATTTGCCTTTTAATATGTGTCCAAACAATTTGGACAGGTTTCAAGATGTATTTGGGATAATCCGTTGTTAAAACACCTCTGGACTATTTGTGTAATAAGAGTAAATAGTAACGGGCAGATTCCTAAAGCTATTTGCCAGCTAAATGTGCAAAATGTTAGGAAACCCCGGTTTGTTTGTCCCCCCAATACTGAAAGCAGATATAACTGCAAATATGCTCTTAAAATAGCCTTGACAAGCAAACAGCTTATCTGTGTTCCAATGCAATTTGCCCACATTCAAATAAGGCATTCGTCATGCATTTCGGGATAAAATTGGTCCTCTTTTCAAAAGGCGTGGCAGATATTTCCAAATAGGGTTTCTCCAATCAAATTAGTTTACTAGTTTAAATTTTATTCGAAAATACAAACCTTAATATTTTGGCATGTTCCAATGTTGCTTTTAATGCAGCGTTTACTAAATGGAATTATACTAGTGTTAGCCAGTAAAGAAGATCTATTTCGCAGCGCAACATGCAAGCACATTGAGGAAACTCTGCATGTGAGCCCAGATACAATCTGTGCCAGTGGTAGGGAGAAGCAGGTGACCAGCAAGCACATTTAGAAAGTGTAAAAATAACACTGTAAAGAAAGTGCAAGGGTTTTGAGATCTGAGGAGTGCCTGGTCAGTTTGGGATCTGGAGCTCAGTGTAAGGAAATACTTTTCTCCAACTCTTTCATCTATTTTGTGCCGGCTGTATTCTCGCATACAGAGAGGACAGCAGCCACCTGACGCAACAACAGGGGAAAATTTATCACATCTGTTGGATTTGATGGAAGGGATTTGAGTGTTTTGTCCGGATAAAGAGGGTCTGGGCTATTCCGCCCCTTTAGCAGTTTTCACATCAACTTTGCACCAACACGTTGCCATTTCGTCTCTTCCTAGTTCCTTTTCACACCTTTAAACAAAACCATTTTGTACCCATATACTTAAATCTGGGCAAGTCTGTTAAATTTTCTTCAGTAAAACTTTATGAATCATGGACTTATGTTGATAGAAAAATGCTAAAATATCATATTTAATACCACATAATTATCTGAAAATTTGCCTTACCCTTAAATGCCATTTTCCTCCATCCCTTTTTAAACCCATTGTCTTAAAATATGGTTAATTAGGTTATTTTAAAACAATACAATAACCAGTGCCTTCCTTGCAGTAGATTAAGTGAATTAGAAAAAAAAACACTTCGAACAGTCGGCTGTCAGCACAGGTATGAAGCATCCTGTGCGAGGCGGCACCGTGTTGTAGCTAAAAAAGTCAGCTGCAGCAGCGACTGAAACTGTGAAATCCTATAGAGGTGACATGAAAAGCACGCTGATGGAGTTTTAACAAACAGTGTCAAGAATCAGTCCAGAAATAAGCAGGTGGCAAACTTGGATAAAGATGAAGTTTGTGCTGCTTAGTATATTTTCAATCATAGCATGCTGCAACCAGTGTGTGTAACCAATATGTTTTTATATGACAATAACTTTTCATGGTCTGTTCTTTTGTTTCACTGAAGCAAACACACAGTGCCATTTTATGCATGTGCAAAAGCTTTTATTACATCTTACTTAAACAGTAGGCTTTTAGAAATGTTACTTCTACAACATTCTTTCTTGGCATTTTTTTATTTAGATATACAAGTTTCTTTTTAATGCTTTATTTACATTACGTCTACGCTAATAGAACATCACTTCCAAAATGAGAAGTCATTAATAAAATAAATTATCAAGCATAAAAATGTTAAATAAAATTCCATGCAGTACATGGACATGTCCTGCAGATTGCTATATTGCTATTTATCTAACCTTATGTGCCTCCCTTCTCTGAGCATAATGAAACACACTTTTGGATTTGCACCTGTGCAAATAGGCGTGTCAGAAACAATTCTTTTCTATTTATTTTAATCACACTATCTCACCTGGCATCATCTAACATGTCCATAGCTTTCCTTTTAAACCCCTTGACTCACAGTGTCTGTCTCAGAAAAGACATAATATATTAATAGAATTTAACCGAATAACAGAAATAATTATTTAGCTTGGATTCAACACATAACCACTTTCTATAATTTTGCTGAAAATCAAGGTCTCTTCAGCTCCAAATGGCTTTAGTTCATATTATATTATAAGAAATTGTCTTCATAATGAATGATGTTTTCTAACTCTATCACAGGTATTTTGTTGCACATACAGGTAACTTTTTTTTTAAATGTGTTTGAAGCTTAAGCTGCCACTGAAAGGTCTGATTATGCTAATTAACCTGGTCAATTTATACCTGCCCCTATTTGTGCATTGCCACGTTATTTGACTTTTTTATTTATTTATGTCTGTAGCTCACTCTGGTTGCATACTACTTTTTTATGAAAAATGATCATGTCCTGGTGGCGTATTAGTTGTTTTTTTGGTGTTTTATGCTTTGTTTTTCCTCAACTTGTTAGTTAATACAGCCTTTCATGTTTATTTACATAAACATGAAGCAGTACGTACTGCACATGGGCAGTAGGGGTTAAAACAAGGAAGCGGCTAATGGCTATTAGCATCTCCCAGCGAAACAATGAAGAATGGTCGAAGATCCAGTGGAAAAAAGCACAAAGAAAATATGATTTCCAGAGGGAAAAGACTGGAATGTCGCTGGAAATACAATCTTAACGCGTTCACCGAAGCGGACACTAAAGCTTCCGATTGCTCAGAAGTGACCGCAGAGTTAATTGACGTGAGTAAATGTTCTGATATGAGGCTGTTAAAGTTTTTGTGGATCGGTTTATTTAATTAATAACGGTTGATATTCAATCACGGCGAGTTGCCGCTTTATTGCGAGGCATTGTGGAGGGTCAGCATTATTTACAATTCATTTATAAATTAATCAAACCGGCATCATGGTAGTTCTACGATACTGTCGCTACGTCTTTTTATATTTGTTAATCGTGCCCGAGAGCAAATTATCTTTCGGCTCAAAAAAGACCATCAAGACATCATCAAGATGGAGGCTTGGTGTATATAACCTTATTTTATAATGATCAAACACGTTTTTTTTTGTTTTTTTTATAAGCATATTACATGACTATATACCTTTAATACCGTGAAAAAAGCTCAAAGACTTTGTAAAGAAAGCAAAACTAATACATTATAAAGACTCATTACACAAAGCAAAATATTCCCAGCCTTCATTTTCTCTAAGCTTGATGATTGTGGGTTACAGATAGTGAAAACCCAAAACTTTCCAAATAGAATATTGTAGAAACGTTGAGTATTGTAGAAACTCATGGTGTTACACCCTAATCATCTAAAGAACTCAAAACACCTGCAAAGGTTTCCTGAGCCTTTAAACAGTCTCTCAGTGTGGGTCTGTATGCGACACAGTTATGGGGAAATCTGTGAACCTGACCGATGTCCAGAAAACAGTGATTCACACCATGTGGAGGGTGAGCCATGAATGGGCATTGCTAAATGTTCATAGAGTTTTGTATCCAATCATATTCACAGACAGTTGCGTGGCTGGTGTTAGCGCATCAAGAGCCAGTCTGCACAGCAAATCTCACACAAAAGCTACAAATGTCTTATCTGGGCTAAGGAAAAAACGTGGTCCAAAGGTCTTTTTTCAGACGAAAGTTTGCATTTCATTTAGAAACCCAGGCCACAAAGTCTGGAGGAAGAGTGAGATACAGACTTCAGTTAAGTTCCGTGTGTTAAGTTTCCACAGCCAGTGATTGTTTGAGGTGCCATGTCATGAGCTGGTGTTGGTCGTCTCTGTTTTCTGATGGTCACACTAAACGAGGCCATCCACCAGAAAACTACCAGAAACTTGAGACCACTTAATTCTTCCTGCTGCTGACAAGCTTTATGGCAAAGCTGATTTCATTCTCCACCAGGATTTGGCATCTGTCCCCATGACCAAAGGTACCAAAGCTGCTTACTGTGCTTGCTTGGCCAGCAAACTCACCTCTATGTTCAACAGGAAGATGAAAGACATCAAACCCAACAGTGCGGATGACCTGAAGACCGCCATCAGAGAATTCTGATCTTCAATTACATCTCAGAACCAGAAATTAATTCAAAAGGAAGCCTAACCTAGCACTGAGTTCATAGAAATGAACATTTCAAAAGCCAGACATTTCGGTTTAAAATTAAAATTTTTGTTGATATTATGTAATATTCTAATTTGTCTGAGACATTGAATGTTGCAGTTTCATAATCTGTAAGACTTATCTGTATGGTAATTAAAATAAATAAATGGTTAAAACTATATTTCACTCCATGTGCCAGGAATTAATATACGAGTTTCATTTTCTGAAATGAGTGGAAAGAATGTTTAACTTTTGTAATTTTCTTCAGATGTACCTGTATATACTGTCCTGACTTCAAAAACACACGGAGGTACCCCAGCTGCAATGGGTAACCTGAAATGTTATATACAGAAAAAACACCTTGCAGAATACGTACTTTCAATGTGTATGAAGAGGGAGCTAGAGGAAACATGAACCATCAAATATTTGGTTTTCCTGTTAGGTTATATTCCATCTTGTGTTCATATCTGTTGCCTTAGGCGATCTAATTATACGGACAGCCCCAACTCATCAGTTAAAACCTGGCATCAAAATACATCATTGCACACAAGCATCATATATCTGACGGAAACGGATTAAACAGCCTTACTAAGGATAAAAGTAGGACACTTTATGATGGTTAGCATTCACTTGTTGGTTTTATTGATGTTATAAGCTAACTGATCCTTTGCACAACTCCACTATCTCCAAAGTGAATCCAGATGCCACCCTACCCCCACTATAGTCTCTGCCAGGCAACCCTTTGTCTGATTAAGCATGCGGCAAAGCTTAATCACTTTTAACTAGCTGAGAATAGTTGTAAAACCCCTCAACTACAGACCCGAGTCATGTCTCTGTCACCAAAGAGCATCTCTTTGCTTTTCCATTTCTCTGCATGGCGGCTGTTTCTTACATTCTACAAGGTTTCTGTCAAACACACCCACGACAAGCAGAGGCATGCCGTCTCGCATCCAAAACAGAGCAGTCACTGAGCACTCCTCCTTGAGAAGACTTCAAATATGTTTAACCCCCCCCCCCCCCCCAAGTTAAACCAAAGTAAACGGCCCACCTTTTAAACAACATTTACAGCTAATGTCATATCATTATACCTGAAGTGTCATGAGACATGAAGCCAATGATAAAAACTACAATTTGACCAAGAGTTCTTTCAGAAAGGGGATCTGGAAGCCTGCCATGGAGCACAATCGCTGTGTCTTGAGCCGGACACATATTTCCCCCACACAAACACCTTACGCAGCCAGATAGCATGACTCAGCTAAATAAAGTGGACGTAGTGTGGTGGGTGGGTGGCAGGGAGGGGGGTAGTGGGGGTTCACCCGGAAAAATGAAAGTGGGCTGAACGATGATCCTTACTTATAGGCAGTCAGCCTTATGCTGTAACGATAAAAAACAGGTTAACTCAAACCGATGGGGCTCTGTTGTATAAATAGAAGCCTGGTGTCATATGACTTCCCATGGCTATTTGCTTAGCTATTCTACTGTACAACTCAGACACACACTGCATGTCAATTTCATCTACGGTATGTTGATCTGGGTAATGGCTTTACCTATATATATATATATATATATATATATATATATATATATATATATATATATATATATATATAAAGGGCTAACTGTTACTGGCATTGCTCCTCTTGGTTTTCAGCAGCCTCATGATTGTTTATTTCAAAAGTCGTTTAAGATCCCCCCCTCCCCCCAACCCCAACCCTTCATCTGTTAATTTTACATGCAAGTAGACGCCTTAAAGCACTCTTTTCCATTTGCAAGCCGTAGCATGTCCATAATGGAGTTATGTCCAATAACATCAAATGTTTTTTTTTTTTTTCATATAGCTTTGTTGAACCCCTGAGAGCGCCTTACATTTCAAGGCATATTCACTCACACATTCACACACAACATTCTTATTCTTTACTTTCTCCATTGAACACTCACAATGCAGCACAGGAGGCCAAACGGGGACAAGCCTCAGGTATACTTTCATGCACCAGATGTCTCGAGAAAATTTGGACATGAAGAACACCCTTTGACTTTTATACCCTTGCTTGAGGCACACTGCATTCACTGCAGTTTTTATTTTAAGCTGTGGACGGTGCTGTAGAAAACCTGCCTGTATTCACCGAGAAGAGCCTAAAGAGGATGTGCATTCCTAATACAACTACAAATATGGTCTTGTGTGTGGCACATTTTAGCCATTTTTAGAAGTTCAAGTAACGTTTTGCATGAAATATCCCCCACTCCCTCTGGGGTTGTTTTTTTTATTTTGGAAATTGACATGTTTGCAGACTCTACATTGTTGCTGTTCCTGTTTGGTAAGTGCCATGTGCGTTGCGTGGAGATTGTTACACAAATGAGGATGTGCTGGATCATCTGAAACCACGGAAAAAGGCCAACTACGCATGGAATGCATGCGATTCTGTCGTGACGCCTTTTGTGAGGACAGAAACAACAGATATAAACCAGGTGTTGTGGTACCAGTGAAAAGTTCACATGCACTCATCTGTGAAAATCATAGACACATTCCAATCCTCTTTTTACTGGTGAAATAATCATCGACAAGTGACTGTAAAGTTTCAAACACAAGAACTGTTATCATGAAGTTAGGAATACGTTGTGGATATGCCCTAATCCACACATGGTCATAATTAGGCAAGATTTAAATTATACTTATATAAGTTCTTACTAATATTTGATTAAATGTATGTCTATTTAACCAAAAACTTGTACTTTTTGTGTTTGCGGTCAATAATACTTGTACTATTTTTCTGTAGGTCAGGCCATCCTGATGGAATGGTAGGCGATTGAGGAGAGGGTCACCTAGAGTCTCAGTTTCCTTAATGCATTCAATTCAATTTTATTTATATAGCGCCAATTCATGAAACATGTCATCTCAAGGCACTTTCCAAAGTCAAATTGAACTTGATACAATTTAGTTTTCAAATTTGGAGAAAATTCTATGTAAAGTTTCCCATATTAGTTGTTTATTAGGTTAATGTGGCATACAATGGTGTGCAGTCTTCAGGGTTGGTGACGTAAAGCTGCGCTGAATATGGACTGGAAAGAAAGAGAGGGATTAGAGTAATTTCTCCAGTGCAAACACAGTTGATGCAGGGATTTAGCTCAGTTTCCGGTCTAAACGCAGGCAAACACAAAGCATATTTTTAAAAAACTATATTCGAGGGCCACGTTTTTAACAATCAAGACAACACATAAATACACACTTTTCTAAACCTCTCATGTGGCCAGCAGTTTCCATGCAAATATGAGTGTGATTGCTTCTAGTGAGGTCTTATTAGACCACTCTGTTCCTGTTTTCTTGGAGCAGTTCACAAGTGTAGTTTTGTCAATACACAGAGCCTACAGGGAAAATATCATGCGACAAAGGCAGAGGTCACACTTGGTTGAAAATAAGGGCGACGACATGCCAGCATAAAACTCCTAACAAGCAGTGAGCAACAACACTCTGCTTGGTCTGGGAGTATTCAGATACAAACGTGGGGGGAGATACAATGTAGAACAACAGATTCAAGATTTTTGGAAGTTATTTTGCTCAAACAGTGAAGCTGTTATCTGGTGGAAATGAGTTATATCAGTATATGTATGTATGTAATTAGAAACCCTGGAAGAATAGCAAACTGGAGCCATGTTATAACTTGTTTTAATTTATAAATGGGAAACCAGTACTCTGATGGCATTAATCACCGCCAACAGCAAGTGATACTAAAAACCAACCTCTAGGCTTTCATGTGGTAGCCTGAACACTCCCGCACGATCTCGAGGGCCTACAGATGTGCCGGCATTCGGTATTTTTAAAGTCGACTTCAAAGTCGAGAACATGAACGCGACCATAACAAAAATCAAACAACAATCCCTCATAGAAACATCTGGTTTGCAAACCAGAGCACTGAGTTTGCAATTGATGAATTTTAAGGTTGGTCTGCTAAACAGTGTAGACTTTAGCAAATGTCATTTTTCAATGGCGTTAACAAAAAGTATGATATATATGCAATAAGGAAATGAAAGCAGGAGTGAACAACCCAATGAAGAAGTGAAAGCACAATTGAGAAATAAATATAGTGGTTTAAACATAAGAGGAAAAGAACCATGCAGGGCATGGCAAAACAGAAAATTTTTCTTAAAGTATATAAATGTAATTTAGAATGCAGTCCTGCCAAAGCTCATTTTGGACTGTTCTAGCTTGTCTTTAAGAACTATATAAAAAGAAATAAGACGAGAATTGTAAATATTTTTTTCTAGCCTTAATTGTCTTACCAGCAGATTCTACATACCACAGCATTTTAGAAAGAGCAGTTCCCAAAAACATCACAATCTTAAACCAAAGACAAAATTATTTTAAACATTTTAAACTGTCTTTAGCATCTTATATTAGCAATTAGCATGGTTAGCTTTGCTAACATTGCAAAAATTTCCATCTGTGACAGTGTGTGTCTCCTAGTGAGTGTGGATCCTTAGATAGAATTTCTACTGTAGAAAGGTTACCAACATTTCCAAATCTGTCATGTTCTTTAATAGGCAGAGACTGAGAGCTCAGAAGGGTAGAAAAGGTAAACTGTGCTTTACGTCAAAACGTCTTCCTGTTATCCTCTTTAGATAATGCTCTTTCTCGCAGCCTGAGGAAACCACAGAAAACTCAAATAGCTTCAAACATCTCTAGACTTCCTCTGACTGCATATTAAACACCTCAGTGATACGGAAAATAGATATATTTGAGTCTTGTTCCAAGCAGTTAGGGACGATTCAACAACTATCCTGGTCACCAGATTTTTCGGTACATCTCCAATGGAAAAATTAACCATTTCCTCTCAACCACCTGGAAAGTTAACTTTTCCGTTACTTAGGCACAATCTGCACTTTACACTCACAAAATAACAAAAAGAACTGTTGTGTTAAAGTGCTACATACGGTGAGGTGATGAACAGAAACATTTTAGGCAAGAGAGTCTCATTTCGATGAATAAGCTAACAAATGTAGTGCTCAGAACAGTCTATAAGCCTATAAACATTTTAAATAACTAAATATATTGTATCTTCTCAAGTAAAAAGAAAAATAGAAAGTAGTTTGTTGAAAGGTATTAGAACCTGATTCCTCAGCATAGTCAAGTAACCCTGTCACCTTCAACAGCTTATTTATTCAAGCATAAACTGCAGTCTAATGTGAAGACAATAGATGCAGATGTCCGGATCATTTTATTGAAACATTACACTTAACCCATCAGCTCTTTCTGCCTCCATCTGCCTACACCGCCACTTCTTTGTCCTGAGAGCGGGCTTAACAGTTGGTCTATTTCGGGGGAGCATGAAAGCTTTTCAAGGTATACAGTGAGGAGTAAATTAGAATGACAAGGACTCTGGGGGCCCCTTACTTCATCATATCGTCCTTGTTAAACACCCCGCCCCCACCTCCGCACTTCTCCCAACCGCTCTCTGCAATGGACATTTACTGCGGCCAAAGAGGCTTTTAAGGATTCATTGGCGAGATCAGAATGTTCATCAAATGCAAGAGCAATTATAAGGTTGCTATCAACAAGTCCCTTCCCCTTCCTTTCTGTGCAACATCTAATCCTTTTCTGCCCCGACAGAGGGTCACATTAACAGAGTTAATCTGAACCTACATTACAGTAGGCTCAGGCAATGAGAGGTGGCACTCTGGTTACTACTTCATCCCTGAAATTTGCTAATTCTGTCATTATTAGATTACCGAATAGCAGTGACAAGGAACACAATGGCAGTATGAAACAAACTGGCGGACTCAAATGAAAAGTTTTATTCAACGGTAAACCGATTGGCAGCATCTCAGTAATGAGAGCACACAACACAGGCCTTCTGTTTTAATAAGTGTTAGGAGGTCACAAGAACAACATTACTTGTTGCTGAGCTGACGCTACACTCAGAGTCCAGAATTACTGCAGAACTGTTTATGTTTATGCATGAAGAGAACAACAGTTTAGGGATCTAAGGAAGGAACCGGAGGGGTACATTCCCTTGCAGTGCTTCCATTCATTTTATATGAAATTAACTGTCTTTCTAATTTAACCCCATCATATAATATGTTGATGTAAAATGACAAGAACCACTCTTGGTTTCTACAAATTTAGCCAAATCAAACACCAAAACATTTTGACAAACGGAAAATCATAAGCCCACGGGTAAGCATTATTCTGTTACGTTTCCTCTCTGTATTAAGGCTTTTTATCTGCAGTCATTTTCTAACTGCAAGTAATTTACATAGTCTGTGCAAATTGCATCATTCAGCCTTTTTCCAAAAACTACAACTAATAAAAAAAGAGTCAGAGAAAAGCAGCAAGTTGAAATTGGAATTCATCAAAAATGGGAGGAAATTATTTATCATTATCTTCATATACGAATCCGTGTCTAACTTTGATCAGATTTTTTCAAGTCAATAATGTGCATCAAAGTAAATGCCATTAATTTAGTGTTAATTGACCAAAATGTTTGGAATTTGTCTGTTTTGATTACAGACAGACAGACAGACAGACAGACAGACAGACAGACAGACAGACAGACAGACAGACAGACAGACAGACAGACAGACAGACAGACAGACAGACAGACAGACAGACAGACAGACAGACAGACAGATAGATAGATAGATAGATAGATAGATAGATAGATAGATAGATAGACAGATAGACAGATAGATAGAGAGATATCAAACAGGTAAGCACTTATATAATATTTGTAACACATTATTTATCTAAAACACATTTTTATTTCCTTCAATATAGTTCCCGGATTTTTTATAAGATATCATCAGTGTAGTCCACCTTGGAACCATCCAATCGTGTCAATTAACAAGAAATCCCTTCTTTTTCCCCCTAGAGTCCACTGTTATTGCCATGTTGCCATGCGAGGCAGCAGTAGTGAAATTCAGCAGTCTGCAGGCTCTAAAGGGAGATAGAGTACACATGATTGCCTTCAGGCATCAGTTTGAACACAAGGTAAGTGCTGATAACAAGCCTGAAAACATGTATGGAAATAAACATCAAGGCGAATAAGGTCTGAAGGTGGGAAGATTAAACTGATTGTTTACCAGCTGCCACCAGTGATATTTAGAGGTCATCTACCTTCCATTCGCTACTGAATATAAACATATTGCCGGAAGCAAAGGGAGGCCAGTCACTTTAATTAATCCTAATCAAACTAGCTCATTTTATTGTTCTTTCAGTTCATATATGTTGTGTTTGATTTTCAACTGATATCTTTCAAATTTATTTGGCTGAATACTGTCAACTTCGTCAGTGAGAGACATGACAGGAAAGTCAGTAAAGATATTGAGAACAAATCATAGTTTGAGAATATTTTGGACTCTGTAGTTGGTTGAGGCCTCTCAGACAGCATACCACACTGCATGCTATTCTAATGAAAGTAAAAGCTGAATTATCCAGCTCGCCCCTCTATCATCAGTACACGGAGACGAGGACCATATGGGAGCAGCACTTTTTTGGCCCACCAGTGCACTCAGAACTAACATCACTGAGTCAGGATTGCGCCGCATGAAGAACAATGACTGACGCAACTTCAAAATTTATGATAATCAGGATTTTAAAGGCTGGGCCTCTTTCATTTTTTATCTTTATGGGGGAAAACATGAAAATATAAGCAGCTGCTCTTACATTTGCTGCAAATGCCAGCATCCCTCTATCCAAATTACTATAAAGTGGTGCCAATTTAGAGAACGACTAGTAAGGCGAGATGCTTTTAAATATCCAAAAAGCCTTTTTTGAGGGCCTAGCATGGGGATATTTACTCTTGAAGGTTTTAAGAGGAACTGTTTTGCGCTAGCCATCCTTGATTGGTATCATCTATGGCACCCACCACATTTATTAGCATCCCTGCCAAAGATGTCTTAGAAGCTTTAAAAAAAAAAAAAAAAAACATAATATTTTAGCACATTTATTCAACTTTTTAATTACGGCTCCGACTGTAGTTACAGTGTAAACCTGTTATGGAAAGCAGGTATTTTCTTGTAGCCATTTCCTGACATATGAAAATCAACACATATTAAATTTACATGTTCTACTTTAAAGAACTAGAGATGAATTAGAGATGAAATTCTGTGCATAAATCCAATAGAAGACAGCGGTCACATTCAGGATAGCAGGTGAGCTAGTACTCTTTCCAATCCAGCAAGAAACAGGGTGCATCCTGGATGGGTTACCGGTCCAACTGAGAGTCAACACATTCTAGACAAACAACCAATTCAATGACTTACTCAAACACACATGCACAATTCAAAATTGTGCATGTGTCCGGACTGTGTGAGGAAACAAGAGTAAAGCCATGCTTGCAGAGGGATAAAATGCTAACTCCACACATAAATGCTTTGGCCAAGATTAAATCTATGACCTTCTTGCTGTGAAGAAACATTGACCACACTGACCTCCCAACCCCAACAAAGGATCCGCTGGGTTATTAAGTTGAGATCTATTGAATCACTTACTCAGGACATAGAGAGAAAGAGTAATCCCCGCGAGGCAGAAGCCCTCGAAGAAACGCAAGGTGCTGAACATGTTGACATTGACAGAGAAGGCCACTGTCAGACCAAACACCAGCGTAAACAGCACTGATGTGATCAGCACTGGGTGTCGACCAAACCTGAAGACAAAGACAAATATTACTGCTTGATGTAAACATGGCTTCAACTGAAGATCATTGAGCGTTAAGAAATAATGCAAACATCTTACCAGTCAGCCAGTATCCCAAATACAAGATATCCAAAGATGGATCCCACCAACAGAGAAAACTTTGCAATATGGACGTTCCATGCATTGGCACACACCAGATCCCACTGTAGAAAAAGAAGGAAATACTGCAATCACTAAAAATACATTCAAACAAGGAATTAAAGTGGTTACTTATGTTTAATTTGTGAAGCTACAAGGATAATCTTGTCCTGACAACAGAAATAAAATATGCCGTTAAAAACAAGGTGGTAAAAAAGGATTTCTTTCTTAATTCAGTAACCCAATACAAATGCTTAATATTGTGCATTTAAGCATCCTCTGGAAATATTTTAGATAATCACATACTAACTATTCTCGTTTTCGCACAATATCTGTCAAAAATACTGATACAAAAGACAATCAAGCAGGTGCTTGTTGTTGCGCTCAGAAAAAGCAGTCTTAAAATTGCCAATTTTTAACTTCCATCAAAGGCCTGATTTCCCTTGTCTATTTAATAATATTCACATTTATTGAATGGGACTCATATTCAATATTTTTTAATTATTAAAAAGTTTATCCAAATAACTGTGAAACATACATAGACAAATTACATACAGACTGATGTTTTCAAGCCATTATTTCTGTTCGTTATTATGATTTTCAGCTAATGAAAAGACAACATTTTAGGTCACAATATTGCATCAGACCTATAAAATAATTATTTTCAATAAAGAAATGTGAACTAAATGAAAGGTGTGTTTAATACCCGATTA
Organism: Fundulus diaphanus; assembly: GCA_037039145.1. NCBI lineage: Eukaryota > Metazoa > Chordata > Actinopteri > Cyprinodontiformes > Fundulidae > Fundulus > Fundulus diaphanus. The sequence goes on along the minus strand of CM073133.1, from coordinate 28,351,800 downwards.
AAGGTTGTTATTTTCAAAGGGTACTTTCAATCTGACAAGCAAGCCTCATACAAGCCTCATGACCTTATACTAAGTCTCAATGTTGTACACAAGAGCTCCGTAATAGAAAACCTTGCAATGGTAATCTTATTGTTACATGCTGCAATGGTAAAATCTTCTGTGTTAAATTCACTTTCTTTTCCCTATTCTCCAGGCCTCATTTGTCATTACAGTGCTTCAACACTCTCCACGACCTCTAGTATCTTTGACTCAAAATATTCTAGATTCATAACTAGATAAATACCAGATAGAATTTATTAAAGTACAAACCACTGACACTGGATTAACACTGCACACACTCACTTTGCAATAAAATATATTGTCCAGTTCTTTGCACCATCTTAATTTATTAAATTACTTATTTAAACAAAAACAAGGGTTAGAAATGCTGTACATTCCCAGGTCTTACCACCTTAAAGGCAGAATTAGTATAATAAGTAGTGCATCAAAGATACAGCTGCATATCAGTAAATTAGAATATATAATTCTAAAAAGTTAATTTATTTCACTAGTTTAATTAAAAGGTGAAACTACTATATCATATATATTAAAATCAAACTGAACGAAATGTTTTGAACTTCATCCCGCCTGCATTGTTCTATGTGTTCTCTCTCCTGTTCTCTTTAAAAATCCTTTAAAAACAACCCTTATATTCTCTTTGGGGTTTAGGTTTGATGGCAGTAGTCATCAAGCCAGGTATCAGTACTTTTGACTGTATGGGCATCTGCCCAGTCGTGCTGAAAAGTGAAAACAGTTTGTCCATAAATCTTGTCCACTGAGTGAAGCATGAAGCGCTCCAAAATGTTTTCGACCAACACCAGCAGATGATGTGGCTCCCCAAATGTTCCCTGTTTGGGAAAACCTTTGACTAAACCTTAAGTATCTTGAAATGTGTGCCTTTCCACCCTTCCTCCAAACTCTGGGACTTTGATTTCCATATGAAAAGCAAAGTCTACTTTTATCTGAAAAGACAACTATAGCCCCATTTACACTACCCTTTTTTAACCGATGCATGCCGAACTTGGATCAGTTAACCGTGCCGAGCTAGGTTCTGACGACCGTTTACACATCACGCTAGCACGGTTCCTCGCCTCCTAGTGACGATCTACGGTACTACTGCTCTCTAGGATTGAAGGAGGGAATCAAGCAAATAAAAATGGCGGCGCCCATTACATTCAGGAAGTTACGCTTGGTTATAATTGTGATATTTCGTTGTTTGCGGAGAGTCAGGCGAAGAAGGCAACTTTTGATAAATTTACTTGACAGAGTCGGCTTATCCACTTCCACTTGGGAAGTGGATAAAACAAACGATAGTGTAATCAGGGCTTACAGACGCAGGAAACAACGACAGATGCTGAGGTTCATCACACTGCTAAGCAGAATCATCACTGGAAATCGTGTGGCACGGTAAGGAAGCTAGTATTTTTACGAGTGTCTGAAGCCGCAAAATTAGTCAGCTGACTGTAAGGAGATGACGCAGTCTGCTCATGCGCTCTTTGTTATCAGAGAACCGAGCCATTGAAAAACCGGGCCGAGCCCACCCATGGAACTAGTCTAGATTTAGCGCGGTCCGGTTGTGTCTGGCGCGGTGCAGTTCAGTTTGCGTCCCATTTACACTCGATAGTTATCTCAGTTACCGAGCTCGGACCGTTCTCGGCACGGTTAAAAAAAGGGTAGTGTAAATGGGGCTTATGAACCACTGAATAACAGTCCAGTCCTTTCCCCCTAACAATCTTCTGACACACACATATGTGTAGGTGTGTGTGTGTAATACTTTTTAAGTTTAATTGAATAACTGAAATGGATCAACTTTTAATTCATATTCTAATCTATCAAGTTGCACCTGAAGACTGTCTGGAGGAGAAAGAAAAAAACAGTGATTAACTAACATCAAAAAGGATGTGTAACGTAGGGTTCCTGGTAACATAGGTGTCACAGATGTCTACGCTGATAAAAACAGAATTAAACAAGGGCGTGGTCGCCATAACAGGTTCATTATGTGTTTGCCTAGCATACAGAGATCTCAGGCCTGCCTCGCCACGACAGACTGACGACAAAGAAACAGCATAGGCAGATATTGAACATCAGTAGATGCTTTACGGAACAACTCTACCGCACGCTGACAGACAAAGTGAGGTCTGTTGATGGTGTTCTCTTGTTTCTCTCAGAAACAACTTCCCACTCTCTGTAAATGCACAGTGACACATACAGAATGAAATGCTCGGGAATAACCCCTGGGCCAGAGCAGCCCTCACATGACCGAGACATTCTGCTCATTCACGGTTTCAGTCTTGATGTCAGCTGAAACAAAAGAAAGACGCCTGGAAAACAAGTTCCTGTTGCGCAATCGCAGGACAGCCAAGAATGCCTAGCAAAAAAAAAAAAAAAGCTTCATGCTTTAACCGGTCATATATATGTAAAAGACCATCATTATCTGTGACTTTCCTGAACGCTTAAAAAAAAATTTAACCCTTGTTCATTGTCTGTCTGTCAGTTTTTTTGCCTTCCTTATGTGTAATGTGAACTATAACGTGAACCGGAGAAGACAAAGAGAGATTTCTTCGCAGCAAAATGCGGTGACAAATAAATATTCTTGATTCTTGATATACACCCATATGAAACGATGAGCGTGACTGCACAGGAATCAGCACTGTTTCCCTTAAAGTTTGGTGACTGTGCAAATCAGACATGTGCTCCTCCACACCACAGACATATGATCAAAGGAGGCGCAACACTGGCACCAGCAATCCTCTGTCACATGGCACGCTAAGAGCAGCAGTATTTCCCTCTTCCCGAGTGTTAAGTGGTCTTCAAATCTGTTACCGGATTAGCAGAGTATGGCAGGTTTTTACTGCTGAGCTTCATTAACTTGCTGTGTTTATAAGCATCGGCCAATTAGCTTGAACCATCAAAAAATGTTCTCTGCAAAACCCACACCCCAGCAGATACAAAATCTTAATGAGGATCCAAACTAGGGGAAACAAAATATCTAACCGGTCTAGAAACCGATGCCATAAAAGACATATCCTTACATCCCATCCATCACTTTCCATAGTCTTGTCCATTTGGGCATACATTAACAGAAGTGACAGCCTTCAACAGGGTTGGGCGCATAGAAATTTATGACCTTAAAGAAAATAAAAGACAGCAAAAGAGCGAGAGTAAATAAATTCTCCTGAGAGTCTTTTTGACCCGTCTCAAATGGCGGACCGTCGATGCGATGAGTCTACGCCAGCAGAACTCAGACAGAAGACGCTCTGAAGCCACAGCTGCACATTTCTGCACTCGTTGAACTACACAGTGGTGGGTGGAGAGAGAGAGAGAGAGAGAGAGAGAGAGAGAGAGAGAGAGAGAGAGAGAGAGAGAGAGAGAGAGAGAGAGGCCTGGTGGGTGGGAGGGAAGGAGAAAGGAGGCAAGCACGGAAAGGAGACATAGCTAGGGCTAAAACAAACTTGTGAAAGGATGAGGAGGAAAATGTAAAGAATCGATGAATAGACTCCAGAAATTTGCAAAAGAGAGAGTGAGGGGATGCTTAAAATTAGTCGTGAGGAAAAGGCAGAAAACACAAGGAGGAGGCTGCTGCATAGTTACTGCCTAGCAACAGAGGTTATCTGACTCCATCTGCTTCCTAGTGTTGGTCTAAGCTCACCTGCCACAGAGGGGCTGGAATCCCGTAATGTAGTGCCAGGATATGTGCAGTATAGTTATTTAAAAGTGTTTTGTCTCATTAAAACCACAAACTAGTGTAATTTATTAGGATTTCTTTGGCATGCATCAATGACTGACTTTTGTGGTTCTAACCATCTAAAACAATCCATTGTAAGTCTAGCTCTATGTTTAAAGCAATTGTCCTGTAAAGTGAATATCTACCCCAGTTTAAAGTCTTTGTTGCTTCTAAAAGTTTTTTTTACCCCAGCATTTTCGTTGTTTTTTTTTTTAGTATTATTCAACTTCCCTTTCCCATTCTGAAGAAAAACACCACTACAACATGATGTTGCCACTACCATGGATCACCGTGGGGAGTTTTTTTTTTTTAGGGTGATAGAAAGCATTTATTTTATGCCACATTTAATACTTTGCAATGTAGGTCAGCAAGTACAGTTCTGGTCTTATCTGAACAGAGCACTTTCTGCCACGTGTGTGCTATGCCCCCTGCATGCCACTGGCGTTTCCCCATAAATGCCATATTTGACTGCATCAAATGAGCAAATACCTAATAAAATGTATTTATAGTGAGATTATATTTCACTCAGGTGGACTACTCACTAGTTCAGTGACTTTTGAAGACGGTTGGTTGTACTAGATTTATTTAGGGGTAACAGAGTAAGCTGCATACAAGTCCTGCCCGTCATTTTACAATAAACATATGAATGCATTTCCTTTCATTTCACAACTATATGCACTATGTTGTTTTGTTAAAGTAGGCCATAATCACACCAAACAATAAAATTAACAGAAGTTTGAAGTTGAACGGCAACGTAAAAAAAAATCCAAACTGCATCACTACTTTAGCAAGGCACTATAGGACTATGAGATGATCACATTTTCATATTGCGTTTATATGGGAAAAATTTGCAATCATGTCTATTCATATTCCAGAGTACTACCTTTTGAGGCGACCGGAGGTCAGATTGTCATAAAACAAGCCTCTTGATGAGGCACGTGTTTGAGAACTGGTTGTCTGACGGCATTTAGATCTCCTTGCTATCAGCTGTGACAGATGGTGGCAAAACAAGAAAAAAAAACACCTTGGTTTGTCATTCCTGTGTGCTTACCCTTCTGCTGATGACGAGTATGCTTAAACGATCTCTGTTACCAAAAAGACTTTCTGTGCATGAGCGACTCACAAACCTGATCTAAATTCCATTGCACAATCCTCAAAAACAACACTAAACCATGGCCAAGGGTCAGACCCCACAATGTTCAGGCCTGCTTGTTACAAAACAGCACTTATCAGAAACAGGCCTGCAGCACACACTCTTGTCACACACACTTCCAGAGCCTCAACAGGGGTTTTATCTTGTGGTCACACAAACGCCGCCCCCCCTGCAGCTGACACAGTGAGAGGCAGTCATTGTGTGTTGGTCGGGTAACTGCAGTGGGGTCATCGTCTTTCCACAGCTGAGCCCTTTTTCAAAAGGGTCCCTCACTGATTCAGGGTCAGTTGAACGAGTCAACCAGCTGGGTAAACAGCGTGGGGGACACGGAGCAGAGAGGCCAGCGAGGGTGTCAACCTACAGTATCATCTTTCAGATCCATGGGTGTGCAATCTACTGTAAAGTGATACCGAGGCCGGGTGTACCCACCAGTGTGCTCTCACAACTTATCTGCCCTGTCCAATAGATACAATATTATCGGAGAAACAGGCACATGTATTCACAGGTTGACACTCTCCATGTCATATTTAGTCAATTAACTCATTTTTTTAAACATGTTCAAGAGAGGAACTTGTTGAGATTCTGTATGCAGACAAAGCCCACTTTTGATTTGTGAAAAGGAGCAATTGAGCAAATACACTAGGAAATAATAAAGGTGGAAAAATATGTATCATGTGACCAACGTCAGATCTCCAGTTTTTGTAAATACCAATTTTGGCAATTGCGCTCTCTTGAAAGAACTATAATACAATAGGGTTATTCAACATGGAGTCTGTCGTCCCGGCGAATAAATATTTGTATTGAGTTTTAAATTTGTCTTTAGCATCTATTGTTAGCAATTGGCGTGGCTAGCATTAACAAAACAGCAGTGCTATTTCCTAGCACAGTGGTTCTCAAACCTTTAATAACAAACCTCAGTAAATACCAGGTTTTCCAAATGCCATCATCCTGACAACATTTAAAAACAGATTCACGGCAGAACATGTACTTTTCTGTCTCTAGAAGTTGCATTAGCTATTGGGAAAGTTGGATGTTTTTGTTAGCTTTTTTTTAACGTCAGACTACTTATCTCTATTTAAATCTTTGTCACACAATACAACCTCCTTGACTCAACATCTTGCCATGGTGTGAATGTAAAATTACTTTAACGGTCAGTAAAAGACACCTAAGTACCACCTGTGGTGCACACACCAGATTTTGAGAAACAGTCCTAGAGAATGTAGCCCTTTAACTCCATTTCCAAAAGCCTCCCAGTATTTATAAATCCAATGACAGACATTGGACAAAAAAGTCAAAGAAATGAAATAGAACATTATTATTTGTACTCTGTTCAGCTGTCTCATTGTCTGCCTCAAGCCCCGCTCACTTCCACCTTCCAACATTTCTCAACATGTTATAGAAAACACAATTTCCTTAAAAGAAATGCTTCCTAGATCTCCATACTTCCTCAGAGTTTATTGAAAACAGCACACTGATACTGAAAATTGATAACTATGAGTCCTCTTGGCTCTAGTAAATAATACCCCCATTTCATAAATACACATTTACATTTCATCCATTTTTACTTCCATTTGAGAAAATAAACCATTTAATATATTAAAGAATTATTTTTGTTCTTTGACAATGTATTTTGGGAAAAACTGGTTAGTCTTAAACTAAGAGCAACATATATGCTCGTGCCTGTTATGTTGCTCACATAAAACTAACAACATGATGTGTTATTTTGCTATAACTTGTTTTAACTTGTGGTGGGAACTTATGACAACGTGTTGTGGGAAAGACTGATTCTGTATTCCTTATTTTGTTTGATTTGCTGTATTCTGAGTTCGCAATGTTATTTTGCTTCACACACTGCTGAGATGCTGGGAACGGTCTCTGTTTTGGAAACATGTTTTGGGAAATGGATCGGCTGTGGGGAGAGAAAATTGCCATTCTTTCTCCACACCTGGCCCTTTGTTTGTAAGTATATAAAGGGGAGACTGCCCTCAGTCCGGTGAAGTCTGCCGTGGGAGGATACCCGGCCGCGTTGATGTCACTCTAACCGGACTGACCAATTTCCCAGTTCTGTGCCATGGTAAGAGACCTGTTGAACATTGCGCCTGTTTGAAAGCTTGTCGGCTTTGATGCTTGCTACTTTGCTGTTTGTGTTGCTATATTCTGTGGGGAATAATGAAGGACATAGTTATTCTAGCAGAAATAGTGTTTAAGAAGTGCTTGCTGGTTTGTGTTGCTGTATTCTGTGGGGAATAATAAATATGGGCACTATTATCCTAACAGAAACAGTGTTTGTGTTTTTATTTGTGTGTTGCCGATCTCTTCCGAACCTGAATAAAGATTTCATAAAACACCATTATATTAGTTTAATTTTCTTAGTACTTAAGTAACTTTGTGAATTATCCAGTCAAATAGCTAAGCAATACAGAAATTCCCTTTATTTATTGTATTTTACTTTCTGAAAACGTCACACATATCACACCTTACTTCCACTTATTTTACCTCAGATCCTTGTTTGGGCAAGCTGGCGCTTATTACATATGAAAAATATCTATGCTGCTGACATTTATCATTTATTGGAGTCTTATACCCACATTTTCTTACTGTAAACTATACAAACCTGCACCTTGTATGGACAAAAAGTTCTGCTGCAGACTGAAATCTGTACCCCCAAAAAGATTACAGGTACGATAAGACCAAATATGCAAGATACAAAAGGTGGGAAATTACCACCATTCATCCCCTTAGTCACAGCATCCACACTGAAAAGTGTTTTCAGCGTGACTTTGGAAAAGCTTATGTGTGATGCATTTATCAGCCGACTTTTCTTTGCATGTTTCGGAAAAACCTGGGAGATAAATCAATTTAATCGATTCATTCGATTTTTACAATTTATTAAGATTAAATTTTTGGAAAAATCAGGATTTTATTTTGCAAATGCACTCATTGGGCTTCCATGAAGAGAATACCATAATATGATACACTTTAATTTACTCAGTTACTTATTTTTTTTTAAGTTAGTTTGAAGTTACATAAGCGCAGTGAAGCCTGTTCTTAGCTCACAGTGTGATACCGCTAGCAACAAACATTTTGTTATATTTTCACTTTATACAATGGCAGGGCCGCCATCTTGTTTTATACGCATGTTTTACAGCTTGTATTTAGTTGCACTTTGAATTCAGGTCAACTCACAGATGAAATGCTTGAAATAAAAGCGCGTTTTTAAAATAATTTCTTTAATTTATTTTTGTGAAATGAAGAGAAGGGGGAAAATAGGTTAATCAGATTTGGTGTAATAATTTTTTTTTCATTCATACAATAGAATAATGTTTAATATACTTACACCAACACCTGATGAGGTTAATCCGTTTTTTTTATTCTACTCAAATATCTCTTCCTCTACTGACTGCCAGAAGATTAAAACAACTTTTAAGTTGACAGATGACGCTGATTATCATAGAACTGTCACCAAATCGCAACAGCTGATCCTGTTTGATGCCTTTCTGACGCTTTCTTTTTAAAACGTATTTCATTTTAGAGGCTAAACATTATTTTCTCCCCTCTAGTTTAACATTACACATATCTGTGTACCATTCCTTAAAAATGTCAATAGCTACATGAGCTAAAGTGTAAAAAGAAGAAAAAAAACTAGTGCCAAGCGCATCAGACCATCAGATAAAAAGTAAATTCTTGGAAGGAGGTCAATACGTGCTGCCAAGAGGGTCTTGGGTCACTATTTCAGGAAACTGCTACCCATCTGAATGGCCGCTCAGCACCTGCAGAGAGACTGCCTCTCTGTAATGATAAATTCTCATTTCTTAGGTGCAGCTCAATTACGAGGGACTCCTAGGAGAGCTCTGACTCAATTAGGATGGGTATCCACATTAACCACATCAGATCCTTCCAAACCACTTCTACCTCCATGCCAGCCTAATTTCTGTGTCACCCTTGGACAAAGGAAAGCAAAGAGAGAAGTTGCATAGTGGGATTAACAGATCACTGTGATATTACATGTGTTGGTACACTTTCACAGACACACTGACACATTTCAGCAGTCACTGCACACCGCTCTGCTTTTCAGGGATTGCGTGGCACAGGGAGCCGAGGCCACTCGTGCAGTTTTGCCAAAGCAGTCCAAACAGAGTGGGAAACGCCAGGTCATCACTTCCTGCTTTGGTGTCACATCCTAGTTCCTGTGCTGCGGTGGGAAAAAAAAGGGAATCTTGGAAGACAGTGGGAGGAGGGCAGGTTGTCAAAACAGACAAGGCCAGTGACATGTTTGCCGGTCAGCTCTGCTTCCACGTAGAGTCCTGTTTTTGGTTTCGACTGCATGTCAGTTGACTCAGTTTCTCAGCGGGCCCAGTGCTCTCAGAATGTGGAGGCCGTGGGTCATGGAACACCAATAGTACCAGACGATTTAATAAGCCGTTCAGCCCTGTCACCTATCTGCCATGTTGGTAGCGTCAACATGACATTAATAAAATGAGTGCCAATGCGAGACAGATGTCTGTAACTACAAGTTACAGAGCAAGCACTAGAGTTATGTTTCCATACCTCAGCCTTCATAGGGGAGCCACGTTTTGTTTACATCATAAAACAAAATGTCTGCCAGCAATACAGATCCGCTCAATCAATTAACCTCACCGGTGGCTTCATTATCAATGCTCGCTCAGGAGAACGAAACCCTGTAAAATCTTTATCACCCCTGCCAGTAATGCATCCCTATGCAGCAAAAGTCCCCTGTGGATGGTAAAGGAAATAAACTAATAAACTGTGCCAGAGCCTACAGGTAAATTAAAATGTCAAATCTGATTTGATATGCTTTATTATGACACTATCAGGTATAGGCAGGAGGACATACTGAGGGTGGAAGACCCTTTCTATATCCCAGACTACAAGTCCAAGTTCACATTAAACTGAATGTAATAAACTATTCTCAATATAGGAAACATGACACGCTCTAACCGATATCACCCAATGTCCACAGTCACACCTAAGAGCAATTTAAAGAGACCTATTAACCTAACAGGAACTGTGAAAGGAAGCCGGAGTACCTGGGGAGTACCTGGGGGGACCAGCCATGCATAGGCAGAACATGCAAACTCCATGCAGAAAGATTTGAACCCAGGACCTTCTTGATGGAAGGCATCAGTGCTACAGCTGCACCACTGTGGAGCTCAGCACAATCTTAGCAGCTTGCAAGTTAAGACGTTATGCTGCTCTCTCGGATATTATTTTCACAGAAACTGTATTGACTATTTATAAAGAACCAGGCACTGAAATGGCCAGGGTTTGGAATCAGACAATTTTCTTTTGATCAAAGTCAAATTGTGGAAAAAATAAATAAAATCTTTTTTTTTGCCCTATCCATTATACATTAAAACCCAAACCTCCCATTATTTTTGATTTATAAATGCTTCCACCATCAGTTTATATATTGTTTTCTTTTTGTTTGTCCATAATTCCTCACATTGATATGACCAAGCTTTACCAGGCTGAAACAGATTCCTTGTTTTGAATGCAGAAGGTATATTTTTTATTTATTTAAACCTTTATTTTACAAGGAAGATCCCTCCAAAGTTAAAAAAAATTATAGATTTTCAAAAGAGGGTCTTGGCCAAGAAACCCATATGGATCATTAGTCATAAGAACATGAAATACATTTAAAAGACCAAACTAAGAAAAACATGTGCATAAAACGGAATTAAGCTTAAATCTCCTCTGTATCAATTTAGAAGCTCTCAAAGATATGAAGCGTCTTAATTTCCAGTCATTCTGCAGTATATTATAAGGTGCAGAATAAACAAAAGCCTTTTCTACTCATTTCATTAAGCTACAGAAAGGTACATGAATGATATGAAACTAAATGCAGGTATCAAAAGATTATCCCAATCAACGTATCCCTAAACTTTATATGATCCGTTATCCGGCCTGCTGATCATCCATTAACACCGATCAAGGCAATATTGAACGATTCTAATCTCTGATCAAGCTTGGTATTGGCAAAAAAAAAGGCATCTCTAATAATTTATTCCTAAACTGGTTTAAAGAAGAAGAGTCTTAACCCTGATGTAAATGTTGATCATCTTGCTGTAGGTCCCAATTCAAGCTGTTCCCTATAAAAGTCAAAAATGTAAATGTATCACTGCATCCAATCCCACGTACGTGTGTGATTATACATATACATACACATATATATATATATATATATATATATATATATATATATATATAAATATATATATATATATATATATATATATATATATATATATATATATAAATATATATAAACTAGGCCTATCCCCACTAAAACAGAGATGGATATCTCACTCCTGTTTGGTTAGGGGTTGCAGCGGGGTGGGTGATGTTTGGCCTGGAATGGACCTCCATTATTCTAGACACTCCCGACCTTTGCTCCAAATCATAGACTCTGTCTGTTAATGCCATTACTACAATCACCAGGTTCAACCAGGCCTTTGCAGCTATGCCCAAACAGAATCTGTGGCTCAGGTCATCAATTGTGTCAGCTGCTGAAATGACTCAATGTCAGCAAGACACATGCTCTGAATCCTTGTTCTCTGAACCATCACATGTCAAATAAATGACCGATCCTACACGTGACGCTGCATCATAAGGAAATAAGTGCAATATTGAGGCATGGCCATAGACGCCACATTGAAACTGTCAAAGGCTGCTATGCTGCAGCCTGATTTTTTTTTTTTTTGGGGGGGGGGGGGGGGGGATGGGGGCGATGCATATTAATGATTGGCATTAATTGGCGCTAGAATGTCGCTCCCTCAGCTCATAAGTGTAAATCGATCCCAGTAAGAGGGTGGGATGTCAGTGATGCATGGCATAATAGCATCACAGAGAGGATCCCCATCCTCAAGAAGAACAGCTTACCTTGGTAACCACGTTCTCCGCGAGTCCTGTGTGCAGCTCGAATGTCCACTTACTGCAGTTGCACTGCACGTTGTCATTGTGACCGCTGTAATTCCCACCGGCATACAGAGGAGCTGGCCGGGCGCTCATGTTAATGCCGTCCAGCAGCGATGAATGATCCGCAGTGTGCCGACTCGCGTTCGCATGGGGCTCGATGCATGTGGTGTTGGGCTGCGCCAGAAGGAAATTGTCGGAGAACTGGCTGAATCCAATAAACAACGCCGGGAGCCATGTCAGCATGATCAGATGTTTCTGGTATTTCCCAAACCCCCCGAGAAACGGCAGAACAGACGCGTCGATGAGGGTCAGCAGCTCCGGAGCCGCGGTTTCGGGGGTCACGAAGCCGTTCTCCGGCTGGTGGTCCCCCGTTTCGAGCTGCACCAGGGCCATCGCGGTGGTTACGCCGATAGATGCCTCCGATGTGTGGCGAAGCCGGGGGTTTGCGATGCTCGCCCCCTCCCTGTTGTCGACTCCACAATGCGTCAATGCCCGCAGCTCTTGGCGGTGGAAGCCGTGCGCAGTCAATCAGTGGAATGGAAATAAGACGCACCTCCTCATTATCAGGAAGCACTTCCCTCCGTCAGTCCGTCTGCCACCCAAAAAAAAGAAAAGAACGCTGCCTTGTGCGGGGCCCGTCAGTAGTCCCACTGGCTCCGAAATATTTAGCGGATTATATCTTCGGTAATGACGAGGCAAACTGTTTCCCAATCTGTTTCCATCCTTCCATCCATTGTGTTTCTACTGGTCAGCTGCAGCGGGCTGGGTGATCGGAAGCGCTTCCTCGGGGGGAGTCACAGGCGGCACACCTGCCCGTAAAGGTAGAGCTCTACTGACTCCAACATGGCCACCTGTAAGAACAGAAGGCAGTAACCTCCAAACGTTCCCAAAAAAAAAAAAAAAAAAAAAAAAACTGAAAACGAAAGCTCACTATCTTGATTTTAGTAACATTCCTGCCTATTTTCCGTAGTTACATATGAGTATTCACATTCAGTTGTTTACATGTTTTGACTACAAGTTTTTGTTTTGTTTTTTACTTACAAAAAAAAAACCAGAAACGTAATACACAATGGCAAAAACATATAAGTGACCAATGTGAAAAAAGAAAATGTCAACAACAGGACCCACTGTGATGACTCCGCCCATTTAGCCAACACACGTTCGGGACAACTTGGGATGACTAACAGCTATTTGAATAAACACATACAGAAAAAAAGTCTCAATAAAAAGCCAATTATTTAGTTCAGAACTCAAACGTCTACAGTTGTGTTTACAGGGAGAGAAATAGGCTGCATAATTGCGTTTTATTTTTTTTTCAGTTTGTCTTATTCTGCTCTCCATAAAGCCTTTACGACTTACGCATTCAAACATTTTCTCTTCTATTTTTTTATATTTATTTATGTGTGAGGTTTCTTAGCGATAAACATAATGTAGGCAGCAAGTTTCCAGGCACACGTCATCATGTCGGGTAACCACGTGACCGCAGGCAGGCGGCGCAGGTGAGGTGCTACGCTTGGCTGAGAGCAGCTGATCTATCCGACGCAGCTCTGTCTGGGGGCTTTAATGGCGTGCATGTAACATTAAACGAGCTATCACCTCATCTATCATATGCTTGTCTAAACTGAGATTATTGCGATTCGTAAGAATTGTGACCGCTTATAGTTTAATGGCATTATGTGGACATGTGTTGTCACGTCATTCTAGCCGCCTGCTCTATACTGACAGTTTAACATTTCATATTTGCAAATCTCAAATCCGGAAGAACCATGAAAAAGGAGATGTCGCTTTGGTGATTTGAGAGGAGCATTATCTCTTTTTGTGCAGAGAACCTTTAACCAGTAGGAAACTCCATCTCAGACTATTAGAATGTCACTGGCAAGAAAATCCGTTTCAGTTTGTACTTTTTAAAATCATACACTTCTTTATAGATACAGTGACTTGCAAAATCATTCACACCCATTGAACCTTACCACATACTGTCACATTACAACCACAAACATGGATATCTTTTATTAGAGTTTTATGTGAAAGACCAACACAAAGCGGTGTACAATTGTGAAGTAGAAATACATTTGGACATGATATTTTTTTACCAAAAAAAATGAAATGGCATTGTGCAAAAGTATTCAGTCCCTCTGAGTCAATACTTTGTGGAATCACCTTTCGCAGCAATTACATCTGAAAGTCTTTTAGGGTATGTCTCTACCAGCTTTGCACATCTAGTGACTGAAATGTTTGCCCATTGTTCTTTAGCTCAAGATCTGTAGGATTAGATAGAGAGCGTTTGTGAACAGCAGCTTTCAGATCTTGCCATGGGTTCTAGATTGGGTTTAGGTCTGGACTTTGACTGGGCCATTCTAACATATACATCTGTTTTATTTAAAAAACATTCCATTGTAGGTTTATATTTAGGGTCATTGTCCTGCTGGAAGGTCAGGTGACTCCCGGCAAACTGTTAACAAGAGTTGTAAAAGTTTTCTTTGAACTCTCTTTCTTCTTGCCACACATCCATAAAGATCTGTGCAGGACGAATAATAGTCGTCCCGTGGACAGATTCCCCCACCTGAGCTGTGGATCTCTGCAGGTCATCCAGAGTCACCATGGGTCTCTTGGCTGCATCCCTGATCAGTGCTCTCCTTGTTCGGCCTGTAAGTTTAGGTGGACAGCCTTGGTATACAGTTGTGCCATACTTTTTCCATTTCTGTAGTATGGATTAAACAGTGCTCCATGAGATGTTCAAATCTTGGGAAATATTTTTATAGCTGAAGCCTGCTTTTAAACTTCTCCACAACTTTATCCCTGACCTGTCTGGTGTGGTCCTTGGACTTCATGATGCTTTCTACTCCCCCAATATTCTCTTAACCATCCTGTGAGGCTGTCACAGAGCAGCTCTATTTGTACTGAGATTAGATTACACACGGGTGGACTCTATTCAGTCATTAGCAATCATCAGGCTGAATACATTTTGCACACTGCACTTTTCAGTTTTTTTACGTGTAAAAAAAATAATGTATAATTTTCTTTCTACTTCACAATTGTATACCACTTTGTGTTCGTGTTTTACACAAGATTGCAATATGAGATATTTATGTTTGTGGTTGTAATGTGACAAAATGTGGAAATGTTCAAGAGGTATGCATACTTTTGCAAGCCACTGTATTTTACAAGCCAAGGACTATATTTCACCCATTCATTTCTATGTATGCACAGGTGAGGTAGCTTGCAGGACTGGAAGGCACTAATCTCATTTATTAGCTCCAATAAAGTAACACCAAGGGCCTTCGTACAGTTCAGTTTAAAAATTGTGAATTGGAGCTGATGAATTATTTTCCACAATTCCGTTTCTCAGAAAATCAAATTATATAATACCATCAACAAAAGGAAAAGACTTCTGGCAGTCACTGACTCTTCTGCAAGGAGAGTAACCACAAAGGGTCATTGCTAAATGAGATGGCTGTCGACAGTGAGCTGTTTTCAAGAATATTATCTGTAAAGTTGAGTGGAAGGAAAAAGTGTTTTAAAAGAAGGTGCACACACTTCTGAAATAACCACAGCCATGGAAAGATCTTATAGCAAAGCCAATGTAAAGATTTGAGGGGGGGGCTGCAGCTGGAGTCAGTGCCCAGCAGTGCAACAGGCTGACTGCCTCCATGCAACACCACATCAATGCAGTACTCTAAACGTACTCTAAAAAAGTGCATATGCTGTGAACAACATGGACATGCTTGTTAGTAGGCTGATATTTCTCAATTAAAAATCATATTTATTGGTCTTGTAGGGCTCATTTTTGCTGCTTTGAATTTGCAAATATTTGTGTTTTGGATGACTCAATAGTTTTTGGTTTCCTTATAGAGGTTATTTTGTAGCTTGATTATTATTAAATTTTTAGTTTTGTTGTGTTGTTTTATTCTTCTTTAAGTGTGCCAAGAAGAACTATACAATTTGTTCATAAGTAAATTGCCAAAGACCAGCATGCACTGGGGTTGGCCTATTATTATTTATACTTTCAACTCAACAACGTGAATACTTGTGGGTTGCTTGAATAAATGGATGAAGAAACTGTCGGATCCAATGCTCAGGTTTGGACATTGGACTTTCATGTGAAATATGCCCACGATGGATGGATACATAAAGCATATACATATATATATATATATATATATATATATATATATATATATATATATATATATATATATAATCTTTAAAAGTAGATATCATGGCATTAAATATGCTATGCTTTTTGGTTTGGATGGGCTTTATGTATCCATCCATCGTAAGTCCAATGTCCAAACTTTAGCATTGGATCCGACAGTTTTCAAACTACATATATATATATGTGTGTGTGTATATAATCTTTAAAAGTAAATATCATGGCATTAAATATGCTATGCTTTTTGGTCTGGATGGGCTTTATGTATCCATTCCATCGGGGGCATATTTCACATGAAAGTATAAGTCCAATTGTCGGATCCAAACTTGAGCATTGGATCCGACAGTTTTCAAACTACATATATATATATATATATATATATATATATATATATATATATATATATATATATATGTGTGTGTGTGTGTGTGTGTGTAGCTTGAATACATCAGTCGCTGTGTAATGAATGTATTTCACTTAGTGCATTGAAATACCAAAATAAATAATATTTTTAGTGACCTTCTAATTTATGTAATGGGTTTGAACTTATCTTCATCAAGGTTGCAAAAACATAATTTTTGCAACCTTGATGAAGATAAGCACTAAAGAATAAAGAATAATAAATAAATCAAAATAAGGAACTTATTCAAAAGGGAAACATATTTAAGGTAAAATCCATTTTTCACTTCAATTCATGTTTACTAATATCATTGCTATCCCTTCTAATACTAATCCACTGATACTTTGTGCAACCTCCTAACCTTTGCCATGTGGACCCTACTTGGTCTTCTCTTTTTACATTTCAACTTTGGAGCATACGGGGAACAATGATATTTGACCCCTTTCCCTTTGCACAATCTCAGCAGTTCATCCAGAGGCCTGGGATATCTCTTATGCACTGTTCTTATCAGCTCATTCAACCGCAGGGTTTCAATCAGATTTAGGTCTGGTGACTGAGATGAGCATGACATAGGAATCTTTTTTCTTCTTCTTTTCTTTTTTTTCCCTCTCTGGTGAACAATTTCCGTGTTAACTTAGTTGTTTGTTTTGCACTGTTAGACTGCCAAAAGATCCAATGATTTAGTTTATGCTTGTGCAAATTCTCTGTTATCAGGCTCATCAAAACATCAAACTGGCTTAAACTGGAGGCAACCGGACGATCTCTCAGTTTGTCTGAAAATGTTTTGACACCTATCCAGCAGTCTTCGTCAATTCTGCCGGCTCGCACTTGTGCAACCAGTAGTTGGAGCGCTGCTGATTATAAGGACAAGGAGGCCCATCGTCCTAAGTGCATTCTAAGTCAGATGCAAATCGATGACCCACCCATCACCGATTCGGTTAATGTTAGAGACGAACAAAGCTTTATTTCAAATGTCCTGGCATTTCAAGGAATTTATGGCATGCCCTCTAAAAAGGTTCCCATGGACATTTTATAAGATGAACAAACCCAAACCAGCATAGATCTTCCACCATACTTTAATATTGGGCAATGAAGTGTTTTCAAAACATTTATGCTTTTACACACATCTAGAGTGTTTGTTATGAAAACGATTAGCCCTCTAAAGTCTGATACGGGTAACTGTGACAAAACTCCTCATTTTAACAAAAAGGAAATCTTTTTTGGTCGATTTAGAAAAAATAAAATGTCAGGCTTTCAAAATGTATTTGTATTGCAACTGATACATTAGACCAAAAAATAAATTGTCCTAACATTTTCTGCATTTGTCTTATCGAATGTGTAAAATATTTTCATTTGTATGTTGTAAATGGTATGTTCAGAAAAATACTGACTTTGTTGAAGAGGTAGAGGTCTCAGAAATATTTGTATCAAAAATGATATATTTGTAGTTATAGGGTTAACCCAGGTCTCATCTGACCAAGTCTGAGTATCATTTAAAGTAATCTGCTTGTTTATGTTAATGAAAGAAAGACAGAAATTATAATTGGGGTTTTTTTGGCATGCCTTTACCACATGGCATGTAGTACAAAAGATATAGTGCTTGTTGTGGAAACTTAGTAACCCCAGGATAACCCTCTTTGCTGTAGTTCTTTAATAATTAGCTTTGGAGGTTTATTTTCTTCAACTCTATGCAGCCTCATCTCTTGGCCCTCAGCCCGGTTTGTTGCAGTTCCAGTTGTATAAAGCTTTTTCATCACTGCTCTGATGGTAGATATAGGCAGACTTAAGCAGGTAGTTTTCTCGTAGCCATTTTCAGACAAATAAAGATTAACACACATCTGCCTTACTTGAAAGCCATGTTTGCTCCTTTTTCCCATTTGGAGTGTGTGAAAGAAAAACAGGCCTTGTGACCTGTGTTACGTCATATTTATACCAAGGAAAACAATAAGTTGTGGAGTGCTAATTAAAAGTTCTTTCACACTCTGTTTAACTTTAAAAAATTAAAGAAGATATTTAAAAATAATTAAACCGTCTTTATTTTATAGGAATTGCTCGGGCTGTATGGCTTGGATGATTCTAATTTAGATCTGTTGATTTTTTTGATGTGGAATTTTTCCCGCTCTGAATGAAATTCTTCAAATTCTTCTAAAATCCTCAGTGTGAGATTATGCTACGTCATTAAAAGATATACTTTATCTAATATTTACTCCTTTTTATTAGGTTGTTGATATTTGTGAATCTTACATAAATGTCCAGCTTAATACTGCATCACTAGACACAATGTTGACATCTATAACAAGTGGTTTAGTCAAGGATCTAAAAGTGTGAGGGCATATTTAAAGGGGAAGTCCGGTCAACAAGGAAAAATCAGGGTATCATTAGCTATAACTAAAACTAATACGTTCGTGGTTATTTAATGAACTTATCTTTAATCAATAAGAAAATAAAAACATAAATTGTCGTCTGAATCACTGTGTATGGGGGCTGACATTACTGCCCATATTTGGGCAGTAAGGGGCGTTTGACATCACATCCTGCGACGTAGAAAAGCGGAAGCGGCGACAGCATTTCTCTCCGCTTTCCATGCAAAGTCAATAGGAGCCGTTCTACACAGCTGCGATCATCAATAATTATTTCGGATTTCCAGAGGACTTCACCGCTGACATTCCCAAGAGCTATTGCTGAAGCAACAATGCCCACGTGCATGGCCATCGGATGTTCCAACACAACTGGTAAAAGTGGAAAAAACATAGCTTATTTCAACTTCCCGATTCATGAGCCACCGGGCTCGGCGCTGGATTGCCAACTTGAAGAGCGGATTTGCCATCTAACTTGTGGCCAGAGAGAAAACACGTCATATGCAGTGACCATCTCGAAGAAGAATGTTTTGAACATGACATGAGGGCGAGGATTTTCAGTAAGTTATTTTTAAATTTTAAATTTTTAATTTAGAAGTTACGGGGATGGTTAAATATATAACTTAAGTCACTTCAGCGCGATCTCTCCTCCGCTGTGTGTGTGTGTGTGTGTGTGTGTGTGTGTGCGCTCTGCTGTAGCGCCGGCAAAGCCGTACTCCGCCCAGCATGTGCTGGAATGCTTTTATATTTTATTATTTATACAATAATGACCACCTGCCCTATTTACTAGGGGGCAAATATATAACTTAAGTCACTTCAGCGCGATCTCTCCTCCGCTGTCTGTGTGTGTGTGTGTGTGTGCGCTCTGCTGCAGTGCCGGCAAAGCCGTGCTCCGCCCAGCATGTGCTGGAATGCTTTTATATTTTATTATTTATACAATAATGACCACCTGCCCTATTTGCTAGGGGGCAAATATATAACTTAAGTCACTTCAGCGCAATCTCTCCTCCGCTGTGTGTGTGTGTGTGTGTGTGTGCGCGCGCTCCGCTGCAGCGCCGGCAAAGCCGTGCTGCGCGGAGCGCGCGCACACACACACACACACACGCGCGTGTATATATATACTGTAGGACCCGACTGAGTTTGCAATGGAAATAGGTACGCTGGATTCCGTCAAAAGTCCGGTTTCTGTCAAGAAACTCTTCTAAAACATCCATATCACTATCAGATGATGATGACTCCACGGAACTCTCATCACTGTCACTAAATACTTCATCACTCTCTGCTTCGTATAGAGCCCCAGTCGTCGCCATCTTGGAAAATAGTGCGCCGTGACAAACAGAGCGTTGAAACTTGCTCAACAGCGGGTCCGCCGAGTGACGTCAAAAAATGGGAGGTGACAGTACTATTCTTGACCAAGATGGATTCCTCCACATAAACATGATTAAATGAGAATTATTCTTAATTAAAAAAACGTATAATTTTTTGCACAGTATGTAGTAGTTTTATATTTAAAGTACTTTCAGCAGTTTGAATTCTGATTTTGACCGGACTTCTCCTTTAAACCTAATGTGCATCATGAATGCTTCACCCTTCTGGCCATTGAGCGTAATTACATGTGTTTGCCCTGAATTCCAGTCAGGGAATTCACTTGTTACTTGTTTCACTTGTACATTTATTTTTTCAATGGGAGTTCCTTTCAGCTGCTCCCTTATTTAGGGTCTGGCACAAAAGGTCATTAAAACTTGCAAGATGTCTTTATCCCAGATTCCCTTCCTGACATAACTGTGATTCAAACCCAGTTTGAATCACAGTTATGTCAAACCCACCCCATTTCAAAGACACGGAGCTAGCCCGCTACACCACCGTATTTACGTGTACATTTGTTTTTCAAATACGTCTCTAAATAGGTCAAGTTAGAAACATTTGAGTTCCACTCGTTTTTAATGGCAATGCTGAGAAAAAATATCGTCCTTTAAGTAGGTATAATTAATAAACCTTAATGTGATTTAGTAATCACATTAAGGTTTAAGCTCAGATGTGACAGAGCATTTGCTGTTGCTGCTCCTAAGTTATGGAATAACTTACCATTGAGTATAACACAGGCCTCCTCTTTTCCTGTTTTTAAATGTCTTTTAAAAAACGCACTTTTGTTTCCTGGCTTTTAATACACTGGGATCTTGTCGTGTGTGGCATTCTAAAATACTATTGCTGTGAACCTGGTTTTTAGCTTTTGATGTTGCGTGTGTATGTTTAGTATGTTTTAACTTATTTTTTAACCTTTTCTTGTTTTAATGTATAGCACTTTGGTCACACAATGCGGTTTTTGAAAAAAAATGATTGATTGATTTCTGGCAAAAATAAATAAATAGGAGACATTATAACATAATTATAATGGTGTTATTTTCTTATATAAAGACTTTAATTCGCTTCTTAAGAAATAGACTGCGCAAACGCCTCCAGCAAATGCTTGCAAAATGCAAGTGAATTTAAGGTCTCCATTATGTTTATAATAGTATGGGATCACACATCAAAATCTCTGAATGTAGGTGTTCCAATGACTTCCATGGTCACAGGTGCACAAAACCCAGGGCCTGGCACGCAGGCTGGTCCTAGAAACATTTTTGAAAGAATGAATTGCTCTCTTTAGCTCAGTGAATTCTACCAGAGTACTATGATAGGATTACACCTGTGCATTAGCTGCCTTTTTTTATTTCTCTCTACTACATATTTCACAGTCAAATGTTACTGCTAATATAACAAAGTAAAGCCATTGTTGGGGATGATAGCCACCGAGCCATGAAGTGGTAGGCTGTGTGAAAGTCACACTGCGATGTCAGCAGATGCTGAGGCACGTAGGGCACCGAGATGACCAACTGTCTGCAGGGTAAATTGCTCCAAACTCGCCTTCAGATTAGTTCAGAAATCACGTGTAAAGAGCTTCATGGCTGAGCAGCTGCATCTGTGCCTTACATCACCAAGTGCGATGCAATGTGTCATGTGCAGCTTGTCATGCACAGGTGTAAAGCACTGGCGTCTAGGTCCGTAGAGGGATATACACCGGAGGGACTGAATCACTCCCCTTTGTCTGGCGCTCCAATGGATGTGACTGGGTTTGGCAGTTGCCAGGAGAACAGCACTTGCCTGACTGCTTTTTATCACGTGTAAACTTTGGTGTAGAGGGGATTATGGTGTGGGGTGGTTTTTCAGGGGTTTGGCCTCGGCTTCTTAGTTTCATTCAAATAATCTCCTAATGCTTCAGCAAACAAAGACATTTTGGACAATCTCATGTTCCCAAATCAATGGGAACTCTTTGGAGGTCGCCAATTCCTGTTCCAATATGACCAGTGCACAAAGCAAGGTCCACACACACCTGGATGAGTGAGTATGAGTTTGCATGGCTGGCCTGCAAAGAGTCCTAACCTCCACCGATAGAAAATATATGGGGTGATGTAGAAGGAGACTGTGAGTCCTGCCTTTTAGTCCAACATCCATGCTTGCCCACACAAATGTTGCCCTGGAAGAAGAATGTTAAGCCATTCCCTCAAACACACTTCTAAACCTTGTAGGCAGCCTCCCAAGAAGAGTTCATGTAGCTACAGGGGTAGGCCAACGCCATATCAAAGCCTTTGTTTTAAAAGCGGGATGTCAATCAGGGTAATATGTGTGTAAAGGCAAATCATGAAATACTTTTGGCTTTTTGTTGCACTCTGCTGACCCCTGCAGGTGAGTAGCATAACTGCTACTTTACCATTTGTGTGTGTGCCTCTGGAACTTTGTTTCCTAAGGTAATGTTATATGTAGGTTTGTGTTGTCATGTGTTGCTAGCCTGGCTTTTTTTATTACAATAAAGTTATGATGCTGTTGAAATCTCTTACTGCTTTCTTTTGAGGGAGTGGTGGGCTAGTGGTTAGAGCAGGACGCTTGTGTCCTGGAAAGCCTGCAAGTAGCCCTTTATAATTCTCAGGAACTGCCTCTTTGGGTCCCTGGGCAAGACCCTTAGCCCCAGAATGCTGCCCAGGCACCACATAGTGGCAACCACACCCACCACTCAAAATAAATTATGATTCTATGGTATGCTGTCTGTCACATAATACTTCTGCATGGAGTGACGCTTTTTTGTTGTTAAAGAGTTTTTGCGCAGCTTGCAAAAACCCGCCGACCGTTGGACAGTCACATTAACACACTGTATTGTTTGTCATCAATGAGGCATTTTAATTGCACTGCCTAGCAACTCATACAGGTGTGTCGAGGATCCACCCATACAGAATGGTATGAGTCAGCGCGTTGGGTGCATATGCTGGCGCAGACACGAACATGTTATTTTTTCTGTCTGTTCCAGTGTCATAAATCGGCTGGTTACACCTCATTTGTACAAGACAGCCAAAACTCAGCCCTTTGACCCATGCGGTGAGTAACCCAAGACTGGGAAACTTCTGAGAAGAAAAAAGTAGTGAGAAAAAAAAACTCTGAAAAAGGTGTGAATCATGATCGACACTTCCCCTTAGTTATGAGAAACAGTTGTCTAATGGTAGCAAAATCTCATGAGATCATTTTGTATACAGTGGAATCAAAATCAATGCTGCCAATGGAAACCAAGGTAATCATGTAGTGCACTTGAGTTCAAAGGTCCACAGGAAAGTAAAATCCGTCATTTATTACTGTTGATGGTATCGGCTTAGATAGGCAAATAAAACAATAAACGCATGGGCATTGCCCTTGTCATGAGGACTAAACATAATGAAAACAAAATCATGAACAATGCGATAAAGAGCCTTCTGTCTCTTCTCACAGATAAGATTATATTGCAAGAATGAGGCAGTGTTTCCAAAATGCTCCTCCGGGTTCGTCAGAAATAAAGCGGTCATTGATTGTTGACCCCTGTCAGGGCTGTGAAGATGCAAAGGAATGCTTCTCTTTTGTGTCCAAAGTGCAACGTTAACAGTTTTACAACGATTGATGTGTTAATCGCAGTCTCTTCAAATTATTTTTTAGTTTTTAACATTTCTGCGGGGGCTGTTAAAAACTCCTTCAACTTAGTTCATTGACCTGAAGAGGAATTCTCATCCGGCCGTGGCAATCATTTCGCACTAATAGGGCTTCCCGGACATTTTTCATGCAAATCTTTCAAATTAATAGATAAATAAAATCCCTCCCTGGGGGGGAAAAAAAAATCATAAAAATCGTTTCGACCCAGTTTCCTTTTACCTCACTTGGAAGGCCTGAAGCGATTGCAGAAACGTCACCGTTCCAGCAATGCAACGTAAAACAGCGTGATGACTCTAAGAACCTGCCGTAAGGGTACTACATTAATAAACAAGATGATGTGAAGAGCCTGCAGTGTGTCTACTAAACCAGCTGTCAGGATGTTTGCCCCCCTTCCATCCCTGTTTGCTCAGAGAATGATGTCAGTACCAGTGCCTGGAAATGATTTCATATCTGTCAGCAGCTCCAAGAGAGACGCTGGGAGTCAGGATGCAACCAGTTCGCTCGTGTTACACTCTTGGTGACCTTGCACGCTTCAGATTTAATATTCTGGTCTTCTTTCAGTAACATTCAGACTTTTTTCCCCCTCAAGTCAAGTTGTTGCAAGTGTGCTAAAAGCAATGTAACCTTTGCAACAAAGCTCCTCTTTATTAACTAAAGAGGGATTTTTTCAGAGGCAATCAGTAAGTTAAATATTAACAATACTAGGGAGACATCCGTTAAGGTTTTTACTTTCCCTTCAAAACATCCCATGCATATCTAAAGTTTTATTGCATATGAAAGTGACAAGAAAAGCAAAGTTTTAATTTGTGTAGGATTTAATAGGGCCCACAACACGAGATTTTAATTTTTTTTACGGTTAAGAAGGAAAGGCTTACACCTCCTTGCCTGGTTTCAGGTAAATCTCTGTTATTTAGTTTGGCATGTTTGATCTTGCAGTACCTTTGTTGCCACAAAGCTCCTTAAACAGCAAGATGAAGTAAAACCTCTCAGGCATCTGGGGTGTGTCTCAGTCCAAGTCTGGGACTGCCTTTTCAAGTAACTATTGTTAACGCATAGAGTTACAGTATCTTCCTAATGAGACGCTCAGATAATGTTCAGCGCAGTTGCTAATCCAAGTTTACATTTCTAATATTAGAATGTGCAAAAGATAACACATGCAGATACCTAAGCGTTTTAAACATTGCAGATCTGGGCATTGGTTTTTGCAGGTGCTGTTCCCATGTCTCTCTGCCCCCGATGCATCTTTTCTACAGCGCTCTCACACGCCCGTGTGATTTTGTGGCCTGTCTGTGCAAACACTGCACATGCAGTCCCTTGCAAAAAAAACAAAAACAAAAACATTCACATGCCCTGAACCTGTTCACCTGTTGTCATGTTATAACCACAGACTCTTAATATATACAAGCAGGTGGTTTCTTTTTTTATAAATAAGGTATCTTCTTAAGGCAATTGCTTGCAAAGGGCCTTATTTAGGGGTATCTGGATAAAGGGGACTGAATTTTTGCAGAACATTATTTATTTATTTAGAAAATGTATGATTTTCCTTCCACTTCAGAATTATGCACCACGTTGTATTAGTGAAGCACATAAAATCCCAATAAAACACACAGAGCTTTGTTTAATCAGACAAAAACACTTCCCCAAAACACTTTGGATGCAGGCTCTATCCCCAGAGGGGCTGGTATTTCTGCAAACTCAACATATTATTTCCTTCTTTACCTGAGACCAACTAATAAAAAAGATCAAAAATGTTGTTTTTTTTCCTTCTCCTTCTTCTTTTTTACATCCTGTCATCAGAAGAATAACGTTTTACTTTGCCAACATCGACGGCCAGATAAGATCATGTTTGAGTAGCTCTCTACAAACTAGACAACTTATCAGCAGATTTCTGAGTGTTGACTCATTCTGACTCTATAGGCGTACAGGCATATAAGACCTGCCCTTTACTGTCGCCCAGTGTTTCCCACACCCTTTCACTTTTCTCTCTGTCTAAACACTCATACTTGTATTTGAGTGCAGACTTCTTGTAACCTCAAGAAGGTTGAACTGTGGGTGACAGATTATATATATATATATATATATATATATATATATATATATATATATAAATCTGTAAAAAAAAAAAAAAATATATATATATATATATATATATATATTTTATTTATTTATTTTTTTTTACAACTATTTCCTCTATCTCCACTGTGGTTAAAGGTCGCCAACAGCTGATTGTTATTAGGCAGATTCTTTCCATGGCAGAAATATGATGTGTCAAAAGACGGCGGAGCAAGTTACTGCAACACAGATAGCTAGAGTCAAAAATTAGTCTGTGGGTTCGGAGTAACGCAATACGGTATTCTGTTTTTTATTTATCTGTATTATTTAGTTGTTTGTCTTTTCAACCATGTCTTTTTTTGGCTTGATCTTTGTGAAGCACTTTGTGATTTTAATTACTGAAAGGTCCAATAACATTAAAATGAAATCAATTATTACATACTCAAAATACTTATCTCACCGTGTACAGTAATGCATCACAACTACAAACTTTGTTGGTTTATAAACACAATAGCTGACACCCTGTACTACGTTTTCTGAAGTTTAAAATAAATCAGATACAGGCATGGCCATGTTCACACTGTGGGATTATTGTATAATATTGATTTTCTTGGGCAAGAGTCATAAGAAGATCTCTGGTGGGGAGCCTGAATGTGGTCCTCTTTTTAAGCTCCTTTTCTAGGGATGAGAGGAGCGTTAACATCTGTAACTTGCTGAGCGTGCGTAGTGATAGCTCTGTCGGACCTTTCTGACACAATATTGCTGCAGCGGCATATCGTACAGTTTATCATCTTCCATAGCACAGTATGACAGAAGTTACCAATAAGATTTTATAATGTGGTGATCCGACGGTGTGGCATGTTCAAATGCTGTTCAATGTTTTAAATCACACCATGATTTGCTTGGCTTTAGGGTACTTCAGTACACAATAATCTTGTTATTCCTTTGTTTTCTATTTGATTCAAAAACTATAACATCTAACAAAAACAAAAACTTGCATCACATTTTGCTATTTGATGGAAAAAAAATCTAAATCAAACAAAACTAGAAATAGATATCGGCCAGGAAAAGCCTGATTGGTCCCATTCTCCTCATTTTGAATGCAGTGTTCCTCCCCAACACTATATGGCAACCAGACCCACCATGCTGCCTACCTTATCGACAAGGAGAGGGAGGAGGGCACGTTAGAAAAGAGTAATGGTGAACATAAATATCCAAACGTAGACTCAATGACAAGAAGAATTTATGACAAAATGAATTATGGTGAAGAACGTTTTTTTTTCATGATGCGTTACCTATATATAAAAAAATCGCAGTGATCAGTGATTTCACTTAATACAAATTTTAGAGGGAGGGAAATTGAATAAATCTCTGTCTTATGAGGGCATGGTGTAACTATCTCATTTAAATGCTTCAAATGAACAGCCAAAGCTTAATTATTTCTTATTTCCCACGCAGGTTTTGTCACTTAAGAAAAATATCTATGTCTTTTATTATCGTTCATGATAATTAGGCCGGGCAGACGTTGCGACATAAAATCATTTAACTAAACGAAGTGACTAGACGAACATTCCCACACGCCACAGTGTTTCGTAAACTCAGCAAGGTGTGGTTTCAGTCCAAAAAAGCAGCCAGCTTCCGTCTATTCACACAACACCATTATCTGCGCAACAGGAGACGGGGCGGAGAAAAGCGCACGGTTTGTCCGATTTGCGCACAGCGAACGGCACAGAAAAATACACAAACACAGAGAAAAACCAGAAAAACCACAACGACTCAGGACACGATGAGTCTGCGCGGCTCTAATCCTAAACTGACTTCTATTGGACAGAGGACTACCTCTCGACCGGACTTGGCTTTTAGAAACGACGTGTTCGTTGGTGGGAACGGGTACCCGATGGAGTTCCAAATGGAGCCTGGATACCAAACCTACCACTCCTTCACCCGGTCCTCTATGCACGGCGGCGGCGGCGTCGGCGTCGGCGGCATCAGCGGAGGCAGCATGAAGATACCGTCCACCATGGCTGGCGGGGGAAGTGTCGTACAAAGGTAAAGGGGCTCTAAAACTCACCTGTTATGGGATCTATTGATAAAAAGAAAAAGAAAAAAAAAAGTTTCGAAATACGCAGAGAAAGGGTTTTATCTTCTCCTCCTAATTGGTTTAGAGATCAAATATTATGTGTTTACAACACAGTACAGTAAAGTACATAGACAGAAGTCCTGGGAAAAAAACGCGAAGCGATCTCATTTCCTAGTATTCCAATAAATTCCGAGAAATACAATTAGTCTTCATGTTTGGATTAGTATTAATTGTTTCTGTAGCTAATCTGCTTGTTATAGTTGGACTTATAAAGTTGGCCGAATCTTATTTTTTTATCATTCTTTATCTGTTGCACAATATGAAAACAAAAGTAGTACTTAAACACGCCCACTTTTAATGTCCTCTCAACGCCTTCATTCACGATGATGTCAGTTACTGGAATGGCATTTTAATCTATTTTTTTTAAGATAAACTTTATATTGATTTGTCTGTTTTTGTTTTGTTTTATTTATTTACTTAGTTTTTACAGTTACACATAAGAAGAGGCTGCTTTTTATAGTATGTGTGACCCTTTGAGGACCTTTGTGCGTGGACTAAAATGCAAGTTTGTCAAATCTGTACAAAAACTATTTCATTCTAACTATTATTGATATGACTTTTAATATAAAACTTGACCAGGTGTTTATACTTTGTTTCAAGGCTTTGAAAAAAGGTTTAGTGATTGATTAACTATATTAACATCGATCTGTTTTTCTTTATTCATGTCGCTTTTGTGGTCCTTTGGCAGCCTTTAGCCGAATGAATGTGTAATTCATTAAAATGCAAGTTTCTCGAAGCAAAACAGAAACTCCTCAACCATAACCTTGTTGTTTTGCCTTCTTCAGTTTGAAACAGGTTCACCAGCTTGTAAATTGTATTTGCAGCATCTGTCATGTAATAACTGGTTTATTATTATGGTTTTACATCTTAAGAGTATATTTCTGTTCTTCCCATGTTCAGTGCAAACCTTATGCAGCAGAAAGTTGAGTTTCTGGCAGACCAATGTGAGGACTTCCTAAACAAAGCCAAGTTAATCATCTACAGTGTAAGCATAACAAATATCACTCCCTGTATAACGAGAATAATATTAAGCTCTGTTTGTCAAAGCTCTTCTTTCAGCGAGACCTAAACAGAGGATGACTTGCTTTATATTGTAAATTGTTATTATCCTAAAGAACCAGTGTTTTGGGAGTACAAACCTGCATAGACCTTGTGTGTTTTTCTTCCAGAGAGGCTCAAGGGCTGAAGCAGAGATGTGTATTTCAAATGCAGCAGAATGCCTCGACAGGCTGGTGATTCGCGGGCGAGAATTGCAAGAAATGCGTATTCCGAACGATGTTCCAAGAATGTGAGATCAATCACAATCTTGTGTTTTATTAACACTTTTGCGGAAGAAACTTTAAGATTTTTTTTAATATTATATCTCATTACATTTTATGCCTCCACAGAATTGAAATTTTGCAACAAAAGTTTGCTGCCGTCACACAGACACTTGGCGGGCACGGGACTATAAAACCTAACAAAGGTGGTCAGAGCAGTGATGGCGGGCGAATCTTCCAAGAAGCCATGGCCTGGATAACCATGCAGAAGGTGAGCTCTTCTCAGAGTGTCAAATTACTTCAGTATTTGTACACATATGCCTCTCATTGCTAAAGTTTACAATAGGTTGCTGAGTGCAAGTACTCATCCAGGAAGTGTGGATGAAAAGCCAGCGACCTAGCTGGTAGAGCCTTATCTGCGGTGAAAGGCTAAGGACTGGATGGGCTTCCCCTATCACTTATCCAACCCTGCTGTAACTGAAAACCCTCTGAACTCACTGATCCGGGACTGAAAAAAGGCTAAGAGAGCTGCAGGAAGACTGAAACAAAGGGAGAGAGAGAGACAGAGACAGAGAGAGAGACCGAGAAAAGAAAAATAGTTTTGCTTTTGCATGAAGCTCACAAAAAGATTTTTGTTAAAGAAAACAGCGGGGAAAATAAAGGAGTCGTGGAAGCAGAAGTGAAAGGGGGAGTGAAGAAGCGTGATATGTTACACTCTCCTCCGAGCCCGTGCGTAAGACACAGGGCAGCCCATTTGACCTGTAGTATGTGCACGAGAAAACGCCCTTCTGTTCATCTGCTCGTCAAGCCTCCACCTTCCCACAAACACACCCTGTCATTCTGTCACCACTCACAGCCTCACCCCTCTGGATCTCACCCCGCGCGTTCCTGCCGTTACCACACGTCTAACATATCTTTTTTGTTTTTTTTATTCCACAGCCTTTATTCCTTAAGTTCAAAGCAGATAAATGACTTTATTAGTTAGTAGTTGACGTGTTGACATTTCAGAGCGGAGCTTTGTAAAACTATTTTACAGTTGCATGTTACCTTTGCTGCTGAAAGTTGGGCTTGTCCCGTGTAGCTTCAGGCAAGTTTTCACAAGGGAGAAAAAGGGAGTGGTTAGCGAACAAAAGCCCTGAGAGAGAAGGGTTAAAAAAAAAAATGCAGGGTACAGAACAGGGACGGGCCAAGGTTGTTTGCTGGATCAGCTCCTATCAAAGTTGAGGGCTGCATACAAGAAGGGCATAGTTGGAATAGTTTCCTGCTTAACAGAAGCCTAATGATTATTTGCTGACACCTAGAGGGCGAAACAGGGAAAAGACAAAGCATGCATGTCCAGAGGTTTGGTGAAGTGAAAAGCAGTTAATGTCTTACCTGCACTGGCAAGCTCTCCTGGGGTCATAATTTTGTTTTAATCCCCATCTAAAAAAAATCTCCAGTTTAAAAAAAAACATTATAGCGGCTTATGCTGACACTATCTAATGAAGAATCTGCTTCAGTTTTAATCGCCACGTTTCTTTGTACAATAAGGAGTTTCACTTCTGTTCCACTTTGCTCTCAATGAAGACATTTTAAGTAGGCTACAATATATAAAAAACGGTAAATAAAAATATTTACCTTGTAAATATACATTTTCTACAGAAGAGGAAGAGCTGGTTGGATTGGTGCAAATAACTACGGTTTCAATCTGGGAACTGTGGCTGTTTAGCATTAATTAGCCTGAGGGAGGAAACTGTCTCTGTGGCAGCTGGTTTTAGTAAATAGCACAATGCAGCGCTGATCTGAAGGTGAGAGTATAAACAGTTAAACCTTTAAGCTGATCAGGTGTGCATTTAAATAAACGCTGCTGATTATTTGTACTGAGAACGTGGTATTTAAACATTTGCAGTTAAAAAAAGCCAAAAACTGAGTAAAGTTTAAAAAAAAATTATTTTATTGTTTTACTACACTACCTTACATTTATATCATGCCGTTCCTCTGACTGGAAATGGTTTACACAGTTTGTTCTCAGCACGTGTTTCACACAGAAAGATTATTGGTGGCGCACTGACTCTCCAATTCGCTGTCTAAATAATCATAGGGTTCTGTGTAAAATCCGGCCAATGCTATCACAATGAGATTTTAAGGGTTCATGAAATGGCTTTCTTTCTCTCTCTCGCTCTCTCTCGACTGGACATTGTTTGCTTTGGTCTTTGCCTCTCTAGGGCTAGCCATTAGTTTTAGCCTACACAACCAACTAATCTGGGTTCAGGCTAAACGAAAATGTCAAGAGTAATCTACTGTAGATAAGTGTTGAGTGTGTTGAGACAGGTTTAATGAAATAATCAGAAGTGTGGATGACACAATGAAAAAAGGTGAGGAAAGAGAATAAAAATGTATATCAGGTACAGAAGAATGCAACAATTGACATAAAAAGGAACAGGCCAGTTAAATTGAATGAAATCTTCTTTGGGGGGAAGGATTGATGGAGATAATGGGAAGATGGTAAAGAAAGCTAATATAGGATAAACAATCTGAAAAAATTTTATCAGGCGATTTCTAAAACTAAAACTGCCCAACCACTTCCTTCACTCCACTCAAGAGCCTGTTTCTTTTCCAGCAAATATGAAAAGCAACAGCAAAAGCACTAATGACAGCTATATCATTTTCAATCTGCCAGCGCATCATTGAGACAGGTGCATTCGGTGATGACTTCAACACCATAAGTGAACAGCCCACAGCAAATTCCACAGCACTATTCAAAGAAACCCAGAAGTAACGAGTGCCATAAATCAACTGGTAAGTTACTTTTCTTAACGTTTATTTGCTATTTTGATAACTTTACATAAATTATAGCTTCTTTTAGTAAAAACCTTGATTAGGCATGGGTTGGTATTTACATTTTCGCAGCATGATAACCTCGAGGGAAAATGCCATTGTTTCTAAATACAAATTTATGCTTGCATTTAAAATAAAATTGCAAAAATGATTGCCGCTGTTGCTAGAATTAGATTATCTTTTAAAAGTGACAGTTGCAATGCTGGGGTGTGTAAAGTATATTTAGTCGTTGATACCAGGAGTGGAACTAATGTTGTATTAATGCCTGCTTGCAACTTAGCGTTAAATCAGCATTCAGTCTTTAGATGATGACTGACTGTGGTTTTTGGGATTGCAAATCGAATTATTCTACCAGCAAAACGTGCCTTTCTTATAGCCTTCTTTTCCTCTGTGCAATTTGTGGCTAAAACCTGAGTGAACAAGCTGTTAACTACGTTCCAGGCGTCAACAGACAATAAGTACCACCTCAATATCCTGGAACAAGAAGCAGAGTCCCTGCAGGTAGAGCAAAAATCCTATTATAACAATCAGCATTTTGTCAAATTTCGCTGTCTTGTTTCCTCTATTGTATTTTTTGTCATCCTACCCATAAACCTTCCTTGTGTTTGTTTGTCATAGAAAATGTCCCTAAAACGCAAGGGTCAACTTCTTGATCTTCAGAGCATCATCCAGGAGATCTCTCAAGCCATCATGTGGGTGAATGAGAGAGAGGAGGAGGAGCTAGTGTTTGACTGGGGAGACAAAAACATCGACAGTTATGTCCCAAAGAAGCAAGAGAGCTACTCGGTGCGCATCTCAAATTGAGTCCTTTTTTTCGTTCATTAAAATCAGCAGTGGATTGGTTGCCGGCATTTGCGGTATAACCGTTTTGGATTTTTTTATTTCTTCATATCCATCAGAGGCTGATGAGCAGCTTGGAGGAGAAAGAGAAGGAATTAAACAAGCTGAAGCTGAAAGCAGGTGTCCTCCTGAGCAATAACCATCCTGCCTCCGATAAGATCGAAGTAAAGTTTGTTGGCATTTGTCCTGCATCTCAAACAACAAATATCTTTTGAGTTTGTATGAATGACTATGTGCTCTCTGCAGGCCTACATGGACACCCTGCAGACTCAGTGGAGCTGGCTTCTTCAGATCACAAAGTGCATCCAAATACATCTAAAGGAGAATTCTGCCTACAGTCAAGTATGACTTCAGATTTTCGTTTTGTTTGTTTTGTTTTGTTTTTTTTTTTGGTGAAAATGGTACCCTGTATGTTTTATGTAAACAAATCTTTTGTGTGCATCTTCAGTTTTTCAAGGAGGCCAACGAAACATATGCAAAACTTCAGAAGCAGCATGAGACCATCAAGACCAAGTTCGTATGTGACAAGAACACCCGTCTGGAGAACCTTCATGAAATGCTGAAAAATCTGGAGGTATCATTGGACTCTATTACTTGTAATTTCCGTGCGCATTAGACAATGCAAAAAATTTGCATGCCTGTTGAACTTGTTAGGGCAGTCTTGAATGTAATCCTGTGGCCCTTTCACCCTTGTTCCATTTGTCTCCTTTGAGTCTGGTCTAATATTCCCAAGTTTCTGTTTAAAGGGACTCAGTTAAAGGTATATAGCCACATAATATGCTTATAAAAAAGACCAAAAACCGTTTGATCATGATAAAATAAGGTTATATTGTGTTTTGATAGTCACAAGTTAATTATTCGCTCTCGGGCGCAATTAACAAATATAAGGCAAGGCGTGGCAAGGCAAATTTATTTGTATAGCACATTTCAGGACAAAGACAATGCAAAGTGCTTTACATGATTAAAATATAGGAAAATAAAACAGAACAAAAGCAAGTTGGAATAAAATGTAGAAACAAATTAAAACATGGAAAAATAGAAACTAAATGCAAGTATTAAGTTGAACTAATGATGTTTCAGTCATGTGATGCTTTTAGGCCCATACCTTTCATCATGAAATCAAACTTTCTACCCTGGGGAAAAGATTTAACAGATATGGCGGCATCTAGCGACAGTATTGCAGAACTACCATAATGCTGGTTTGCTTAATTTATAAATCAAATATAAATAATGCCGGACTAAGCCTGTCCCTCTGCAATGCCTCGCAATAAAGCGTGATTGAAGACCAACCATTATTAAAGAAATAAAACAATCTACAAAAACTTCAACAGCCTGATATCAAAACATTTACTCATCTCAGTCAACTCTGTGGTCACATCTGAGCCTTGGCAGCTTTAGTGTCTGCTTCAGTGAACACCAACTTTCATACTGTATTCCCCAGTGACATTCCAGGCTTTTCCTTCATGGAATCATATTTTTTTGCGTTTTTTTTTTCACTAGATTTTGGACCTTTCTTCATTGTTTCGCCAGGAGATGCTAATAGCCATTAGACGCTTCCTTGTTTTAACCCCTGCTGCGCATGTGCAGTACGTACTTCTGTTAAAATCGCAAATCACAAAAACAAAGAATAAAACGGCAATATAACAACTAATATGCTAGCAAGACGTGATAATCTTTTCTAAAAACTTGGTATGTAACCAGAGTGAACTACCGACGTATAAATAAAAAAAAAAAAGTCAAATA
Organism: Fundulus diaphanus; assembly: GCA_037039145.1. Classification (NCBI taxonomy): domain Eukaryota; kingdom Metazoa; phylum Chordata; class Actinopteri; order Cyprinodontiformes; family Fundulidae; genus Fundulus; species Fundulus diaphanus. The sequence goes on along the minus strand of CM073133.1, from coordinate 28,317,201 downwards.
ACGTGGCAATGTACCTTTGAAAAAATGTTTGCTTTTCACTGCAGAAAGAGAAAGAGCGGATCATGGAGAATAAGAGGCAGGTCCAAAGTTTGGTCAGCAAGTCGAAATCAATTGTCAGACTGAAGCCCCGAAACCCTGAGGAGAAGTTTGCCGGCCATATCATGGTTAAGGCCTTATGTGACTTCAAGCAGGACCAGGTGGGACATGAGGATTCTTCATCTCTATCAGTCACACAACCAGACAACCGCCAAAAATATATTTAGAAAACCTAATTGTTTGTTTTATTTGATGTTTTCAGAAAAGCATAATGAAAGGGGACGAGGGCATCTTGAAAGATAACTCTCAGCGCAGCAAGTGGAATGTGACGGGACCAGGGGGTCTCGACATGTGGATACCTTCCGTGTGCCTGATCGTCCCACCTCCAAATCCACTCAGCATCACAATTGCTAACAAGTATGAAACAATCTAAAATTGTGTTGATTTGGCTTGTTAAAATCGGTGCTGTTTATGTATATTGTGTACAGGAAAGAGCCTGCCCACCTCCATCAACTAAAAAAGACCATATGCACTGCCATACGTGTACATACTGTATGTGCCTGCAAGACCCTCCAAAAGAAACCTCTAAATTTTATTGTGTCTTTATTGGGAAAATACTCCAGATATTTTATTTTTCTAAATACCTAACAGCCACCTTTATCTTTTATGCTTCTGTCCAGGGATCAGATGTCAGAATAAGATGCTGTTACAGGCTGATGTTTAAAGTGAGAAGGAGTTGAACTTTCTAGTGTGCAAATATTACCGAATGAGAGAGGGATCCGAAATTGGTCTGGCAGAGCTCAGTCCTGTACTTCTTTTTTTGTTCAATTGTGTTCAATTCAATCTCCTGGAAATTATTCCCTCGCCCCACCAGATTTCAGATCCTTCTTGAAATCTGCGATCCCCGCATTGTAATCAGCTGAAAGGTGTTGCGGAACAAGCGACATAACCATTCAAAGCAAGCACCATAATGCACACCCTATTTTATCATGCACAAAACCCTTTCATGTGACACTCTGCCAACTTTTTTACTCCAATTCATAAATAATGTGTGATTTAGGGGACTGAATTTGCACATTGGTCTTACTAGTTTTAATAGTGATCTATGTCTTTAATGAATGTCGTCTTATTACAAATGCAAATAAGAACGTAGGAATAATTATCATTTTATAAATGTTATTTCAGATGCCTCATTGATGTGTGTAAAAAGCAGACTTTGAAGCACTTAGGGTTTCATACAGTAATTCAATCACTAGCTAATAACTTATTTTATATTCATCTCAAGCTTGTTTGCATTTCCCGGTGAAAATTAGTGGTGTAGTATAGTATAGTATAGTATAGTTTATATTACATATAGTGAACGACTGTGTGTCCTGTTGACAGAAATGAGCAGTATTATGAAGCCATCATGGAAATTTGGAATCAGCTCATCATCAACATCAAGAGTCTCATCGCCTGGCAGTACTGCCTCAAAGACGTTAACTACATCAACTCCCTCACCCATAGCATGGTAAGCCATAAAGAACGAATCTCCGAACAATTTAAAGTCATTGAGCATCCCAGGTGAAACTGTTTCTAAACCTCTTTTTATTGTTTTTGTTTTACCTGGATCAGTCCAACGTCTCAACCTAACCCACCTCTCTGCCTTTTAGCTGTCAAAGATGAATCCTGAGGAGTACCGCAGTATCATCAGAAGACTGGAGACCCACTACCAGGAGTTCCTCCATACCAGCAAGGGTTCTGATATGTTTGGGGAAGAGGATAAGAAAGTCATACAGGGCCAGTTTGACAAGGCCCAACAGCACTATGATACACTGATTGTCCAGCTGCCCAGCTACAGTAAGCATGAATGTAGTTCAGGAATTTGTTTTATTTTGAGACTTCTTCCTTTATATATGAAAAAATTGTACACAATTAGAGACCCTGCATTCACTCTCTTAAGTCAGCATAAATTAAAAAGTAAACTATTTTACATTCTCCACCTGTCTCCACGTTTACAAAATATTAACCATATAACCTCGAGACACAAATTTAACAAGGCACGTTTCTGTTTTGTTCCACGGCTAGTTCATTGAATCTGAGGCTCATATAAACCCCTTTCTTTTATTAATTTGCATTTCTCAACATTTGCACTTAAGGGGAAGAAGGGGTGAAGACTGAAGCTCCAAAGCAAGAAGTCCAAGTCCCTGTTAAACAACCGCCCAAACCCAGCACTGTCATCAACCTTTCGTTGCTCACCAATCTGCAAGAAATCCGCCACAGGCTGGAAGTGGCCGAATCCGGCCTCACCAACCATCTGCACGTTCCTCTGGGGGAAAACAATGTGCAAGAGTGCTCTCTGCACATCCAGAAGCTTCAGGTATTTTACTTCTTATGTGATTACAAATCACTTAGACGCAGGTTATAGAACTGATCAGAGGGAATTTGACAGATAATTTCATAAATAAATTAAAAAAAATACAATAAATCCTAATATATGTAAATGTTGCCTTATTCTGATTTCCAGGGTGCGCACCAAGATATAGAGTCGATTTATGATCAGTACAGGCATCTAAGAGAAGTGATTATAAAGCAGCTAAAGGGGGCCCCTGCAGACTCAGAGCATGCCAAGTTCCTCCGCTCTGAACTGGAAATAATCAACCAAAAAATAGGAGGCCTCCGGCACCTTTACTCGGTCTACCTTCAGAGGTACAGTATTTTTGTCCAACTATTTTGTTCAACAATAGAAAAAAAACTGAGCTGATCTGAAACTAAAATCAGGTCTCCTTACCTGCTGTTTTAATGCATCTTGAACCGTCTTGTTACTGAAAGGTGCTTTATAAATAAACATACCTTACTTTGTCTTCAACAGACTGACCTCACTGAAGGCCTTGCTCCAAAGCCTTCTCCAAGCAGAAGATATTATTAAAGTTTACGAGGCCCGACTGACGGAGAAGGAGACCAGTTCCACGGACATTCAAGAACTGGAAATCCATCGCAGTGCCCTAAGGGTATGAGGCATTTGCTTCTCTTTTTCATTTATTTTTCTCCTTAGAAGTTAGTTTTTTCTGTTAGCTTTTTTTTTCCAAGATAAGGACGTTTGTTTTCCTTTTTAGTAGTTTCATGACTATTTATGATTATGAAATCATGTTTCTTTCATACAAAACAAAAATGGAGGCTAAATGAATGTACAATATTAATTAGTTAGAAATCTACAAATTTCAACTTCTAACCCTAAAGTTAAATTTTCCTATAGAAAGAGCAGTATACTACTACTACTACTACTACTACTACTACTACTATTATTATTACTTTTTTATTAGTAGTAATTCCATTTTTTATGTAATATTATTTTTGAAGTATGATTAATTTTAATGTTAGTTTCTGTATTTTAAATTTTAAACAAGAGAAAGAAATGTATATTCCTTCCTTCAATGACCAAAACCTAGCCAACTGAGCAGCTAATGAAGCCCCTCAAAATCAATAATTTAAAGGAGCAATAAGCAAAATTTCAATATTTTAGATGATTTAGGAAGAACAAAATAATATGAGGTGAAGAACTAAAGATAATATTTCAGATGGACTATGGTGTGATGTCACACCGCAGCTCTCTGGGTTGTTCTCCAAAATCTTGTGTACATAGTCATGCCGGACCGTGCATGTACATGTGTGGGCGTACATGTACGTCCATGTAAACAGCTGCCACTCAGGGTTTAAGCCCTCCCTGCCCTAAAATGCCACCGTCAGAGCAGTGCAGCGTCGGAGCAACATGGCAGAGAGCACCCCAGCAGAGCAAAATGTTCTCTTGTAACAGCATTATAAAGTTATGAGTTACTTCTTCACTAGAAATGTCCCTCCGAAAGGTGATGCTGCTTTGCTGTGTTTTTTGTCCAAATATGTGCATAGAAGGCAACATGTGAGAAGGGAAAGGAGGAGCTGGCTTTTGTTTTGGTCTACAGACAGTGCTCAAGCACCACCTAGTGGTGAAATATTGCTTATTGCTCCTTTAAAATCAAAATCAAAAAGTGTGCCAATTAAAAGTAGGTGCTCACTGCCAATTTCTTCCCTCAAAAACACAATCGTGTACTTTTAATTTTTAGTTGTAAAACCCAAGGATATAAATGACCTTGCTGTGTGAAACTTTACTACAGAACATGAAGAGCGAACTGGATCAAAAACGGGACCTGCTGACTTCCATGGAGTCTCACCTGACCGATACGGTGCACCTTAACAGTCAGATTTCCGATTCGTTCCACAAATGTGACGTGGATTTGTCCAAGTACTCCGAACTGGTGAACCAGCTCTCAGACCGCTGGCACCGCATCCAGCACCAGATCGATAACAGGTATTGTAAGGCGGCCTGGTCACAATGACACATTTGTTATTGCCGGTAACAACACGAAAGCATCCTTCCATGTCTTCCTCTTCCTGCCTCAGAATGCTGGACCTGGACAAACAAAGGGAGCAGTTAGCGCAATATCAGCAGGACAGACATTCCGTGGAGCAGTGGATAGACAATACCAGGAAACGCCAAGACAACCTTCAGATAGCCAAGTTCACTGATATCCAGACTCTAATGGACCACCTTAATCAACAAAAGGCATGCTTTTCCATATTTACACAAATCTGTTGTTATCATAACAAACCATTCAATGGAAATTGTTTTCCATCAGTGGGAGGTATGTGAGGTCAAACTGAAGTTGGCGAGATGTTACTTCAGACTACGTAGCTGTAAACCAGGCTGGTTATTTCACTTGATAAGACAGTATGCATAGTTGTATATATGCATATTGTTGCTTATTTTGTGTTCCCCAGTCAAACTGACTGAATTATGGCAACAATAACACAAATGTGGAAATATCCAGTCAAAAGAAAGGTAGTTTTGTTACCATAGCTCCTGTGGGGACAGTGCTGCATGAATCTATCTTTCACACAACCAGAAAAAAATTGTTTTTTTCCACATATGCAAACTTTAATGTCTTTACAGTGTGACAGGGATTGATTTAAAATCAGAAATTGTGATAATTTATGGAGGAAACCTTCCGAGCTCGAAACCTAATAGGCTCTTATTTGTTTGTTGCAGTTTGTTTGAGGTGTAAAAAGCTGTGTGCACATATGTGTTTCATGGTGCAGCACAGGTAGAAAGTGCTGAATGATTTTAATTTAGAGGATTTAGAACATATACAGTATGGCAAATTGTTTAAAAGCATTATGTTGTTGCACAAATTTCAACAAAGCATCACAGATAAGAAACACTGATATATTTATTTTCTGATTCAGATATGTGAAAATCTGGGAAGTTAATTTGAATATTTCTTTTACTTTTTCTTGTTGTTTTGAATAGGTTCTTCACAATGAGATCAAAAGCAGGAAGGAGAAGGTAGAGGACGTGCAGAGGAATGCTGAAACCTGTGCCACCTCCATAAAGGTAGTTGGTTTGCTTCAACTTGAAATTTATCTCGCTGACAATTCAGACAGGTATGGTGCAAATAACATTGGCTTTGGTGCTTTCAGGACTATGAGCTGCAGCTTGCTTCTTACAGTTCAGGACTGGAAACTTTGCTTAATGTCCCGATCAAGAGAACTTTGCTCCAGTCACCTGCTTCATCTGTCAGAAGAGAGGTAAGCGGCAACATTCCCTTAGAATAATATTCTAACCTTTTGCTTTCAATAAATATATCCAGATTATAGTTGGTCTATTTAAAAGTACTTGTGTGTTATGTGCGTGAGTGCATATTAAATCAAGGTTTATAAAAATGCAATTCAAAAGAAATCTAGGAAAATAGCAGTTGTTTGACACTTAAAAGTAGTATTTATAATCTAATTACTGCCACCAGGCCGGTGAACTTCAGGGACATTACATCGAGCTGCTTACCCGCTCCAGCGATCATTACAAATTCCTGGGTGACTTTCTGAAGAACATGGAAGAGCTCAAGGTTGGCATTGGATTTGTTTGTTTTTTTGCACAACAGTTATTTCTATTTTTATCTATTAAATATCTTTTTAAAAGTTACTTGCTAGAGAAGCAACATTTTCTTGATCAAATAGGTTTGAAAAGATCTGATGGATTTCTTCCTGCTTTCTCTGTTCTCAGTTAAGGAACACCAAGATTGAGTTGCTTGAGGAGGAACTCAGGAGTCTAAAGGATGAGCTCCAAGATCAAAAACAAAAAAATAGATCTCTGGAGGACACCTTGGCCAGCTACAAGCTGGAGCTCAGTCAGTATAAAGATGAACTCCTTTCAATGCAGGAAGTGAAGAGAACCACGGTACAGCAAGTCAACGCTGCCAAGGAGAGCCTTGGTAGCACGCAGAGCCAGATTCAGAATCTTTCAGACGAACTGAACCGCGTTAAGTATCAGCTTGAGGAGGAAAAGAGGAAAAGAAGGCTTGCGGAAGAGCGCTACACGAGCCAGCAGGACGAGTATGAGGCGGCTGTCCGTCGCAGGCAGAAAGAGCTGGAAGAGATCAGCTGGATAAAAATAGATCTAGAGAAGTCGGTGAAGGACAGAGAACGTGAAATTGAGAGGCTGAAGATGCAGCTAGAGGAGGAAGCAACACGTCGCAGAAATGCCGAATCAGATATATCAAAGGTAAGAACACAGTGCACCCAGGAGATAAGTCAGCTCAAACAGACATACGAGACAGAGATCAACATCAGCAAGACCACCATTCTGAAAGTGTCCCAGCAGAAAGATGAGGATGCAGGACAGTTGAGGCTACAAGTCGACCAGCTCACTAGCGAGAAGAGAGATCTGGAAGAAGAGCTCAGGAGGCAGAGACAGTCCATTGCTCTCATTGAAATGCAGAGAAGCAAGGCAGAGCAGGAGGTCAGCCAGCAGATGGCCTCAGTGACGCAGGAGACGAGGGTGCGCACTGAGCTGGAGCTGCAGTTGAGAACGCTCAAGCAGCAGAGAGAGGAAGATGAGGTGAAATTGAAGGAAGCCAATAAAGGCAATCAGGAAAAGTCCAGGCAAATCAGTGTGCTAACGTTTAACCTGGAGGAAGAAGGTAAAAAGAGGAGAGCTCTGGAATTGGAACTCAGTCACCTGAAACAAGCCGAAGAGCAACTTAGGGTAAAGAACAACTCTTACCTTCAGACAATTAACAAACTCAAAGTGACTGAGCAAGAGATCCACATCACCCGAGTGGAGTTGGAAAAGCAGACCAGCGAGAAAACCAAGGCTGAGCAGAGTTCTTCCAGGCTCCAGAGCCGTATCAGGGAACTTCAGTCCTCTCTGGACGGGGTGGAAGCTGAGCTGGAAAAGCAAAAGAAGGCGGCGCAAGAAGAGTTCACCCGTAGAAAGCGAATGGAGGCAGAGTTGGAGAGGATGACGCGTACGTGCAGAGAGCATACCACCACAATCAACACACTAAAATCCGTTCAGATAGAGGTCACAAACACTGGGAGGAAGTATGAGCAGGATATGAGTGCTCTCCAGGACGCGCTGGACAAGAGCCTGAGGGATCATAAAGTCACCAAGGAAGAACTGGCGGCAGTGACGAATGAACTCAAATCACTGAAACAAAAACTCCAGCAAGAGCAGGTGCGGGTTCATGAGCTCAACCAGCGCAACGAAAGCCTGTATAAGACCATCGAGGAGAAGAGCCGATGCCTCAACGAGTACACTACAGAGATTGAAAAGCTGAAGACCCTGACACAGAACCTGACCAAAGAGAGACTGAGGTTGGAGGAAGAGCTGAGGGCAGTGCGGCAGGAGAGAGATGACGCAAAGATGAGCAAAGATGCTATTGATGCAGAAACCAGCACTCAGATATCTGCCTTGCATGTCCAGCTTCAGACTAGCTCCAAGAGGACATCTGAGCTCCAGTTGCTCCTCAGCGACCTGACCACCGAGAGAGAAAAGCTTAAAATGGAAATAGAAAAATTCCAAAAGCATTCAATTGAGGTATATTTCGATCACGTTGAAGGATCATATACTCATAAAACAAATTAATTGTTTCTCTTCTTGCATGTTTTGTTCTATGTGCATTACTACTGATCCTGCTTTTAAAGTACCCTGATAAAGTGGCTTGCAAAAGTATTCACATCCATTAAACCTTTCCACATATTGTCACAGACACAAACATAAATACATTTTATTGGAATCTTATTTGAAAGACCAACACAAAGTGGTACAAAAATGTAAATTGGAAAGAACATTATACAAAATGTTTTGTTTTACAAATAAAAAACTGTATTCAGTCTCCTTTTCTCTGAGTGAGGAAGGGGGCTTGCTAATGACTGAATAGAGTCCACATGTGTGTAATCTAATCTCAGTAGCTGCTCTGTGATGGTCTCAGAGGTTGGTTAAGAGAATATTGGGGAACAAACAGCATCATGAAGTCCAAGAAACACGGCAGACAAGTCAGGGATAAAGTTGCGGAGAAGTTTAAGCAGGGTTAGGCCATAAAGACATTTCCCAAACTTTGAACATCTCATGGAGCACTGTTTAATCCATCATCCGAAAATAGAAAGAGCATAACAGAACTGGAAACCTACCAAGACAAGGCCGTCCACCTAAACTTAAAGGCCAAACAAGGAGATCACTGATCAGAGATGCAGCCAAGAGATCCATGGTGTTTCTGGATGAACTGCAGAGATCATCAGCTCAGGTGGGGGAATCTGTCCACAGGACAACTATTCATCGCACTGTGCAAATGTGGTCTTTATGGAAGAGTGGCAAGAAGAAAGTCTTTGTTCAAAGGAAACCATAAGAAGTCCCGTTTGCAGTTTGCCAGAAGCCATGTTGAGGACACAGCAAACATGTGGAAGAAGGTGCTTTGGTTAGACGAGACCAAATTTGAACTTTTTGGCCAAAATGCAAGACACTATGTGTGGCGGGGAGCTAACACTGCACATCACTCTGAACAAACCGTCCCCACTGTCAAATATGGCGGTGGCAGCATCATGCTCTGGGGGTGCTTCTCTTCAGCAGTGACAGGGAGTATGGACAGAGTTGATGGGAAGATGGACAGAGCCAGATACAGGGCAATCTTGGAAGAAAACCTGTTGAAGTTTGCAAAAGACTTCAACAGGTCTTTTGCAAGACCTCCAACCCAGTCTGGAGACTGGGTTGGAGGTTCACCTTCCAGCAGGACAACAACCCTAAACATAAAGCCAGGGCTACAATGGTACAATGCAAGAATTGGTAGAGACATACCCTATATGACTTGAAGATGTAATTGCACCAAATGGTGGTTCCACAAAGTATTGACTCGAATACTTTTGCACAATGCCCTTTAAATTCAAGGGTTATGAATACTTATGCAAACCACTGTAGTATATAGTGACAATTTAATTGAGCACAATTTTTCTTACTCACGAATACTTCTTCCTACATGTGTATATAAGTGATAGTTTAAATTTAATTGAGCACAATTTATCTCACGATACAAAAATGTCTACCAATATGTCTATAAGTTATGTAAGGGAGCTTTTCAATAACTTCACGGAATGCTACTCACAATTACATATGCCATTGTAACAATTACATGAACTCTCCGTTGACATATATAGAAATGTGTGCAAAGTTTTACTCAAAATGTATATATTATCCTTTTAATTTCATGTATCAAATTTAATTATATTATAATACTCTCTTTTCTTATCTTTTCACAGAACTCCAAGTTGGTACATGAGTCCCAAAGCAAATACAGTGACCTAGCACTGGAGAGGGATAGCTTGCTTTCCAAGCTTAAACTGCTGGAGCAGGACAAGAACCGCAATCAGAGATTAGAAGAGGAGCTTGTACGCCTCAAGCTCACTCTTGAAACCGAGATTCGCAGCAAACAGCGTTTTCAGGATGAAAAAAATTCTATCCTTAAAGAGTTCAACTCTATGAAGAGCCAGTATGAGTTTAAAGAAAGCCAGATTAGACAGTGCGAGTCAGACAGGGACAAGGCTGAACGAGAGAGGCTCTCTCTTAAGAATGAGATTGAGAGGCTGATGAGGGAGCTGAACAGTGTGGAGGAGAGGTACAAGAGTCGTCTCTTGATCTCTGAAAAGGAGGCATCTGAATTGGCTCTAAGGAGAGATGCCCTGGAGAGAGAGATTCTTAGACTGAAACAGAAACCATCTACATTGAACATCCACACCCAGACAGATGAGAAGGTGATGACGATTGACCCATCAAAGCTTGTATTTGATGGAGTGCGCCGCAAAGTCACAGCCCATCAACTTTATGATTGTGGTATAATCAGTAAAGCAACCCTGGACCAACTGCTAAATGGCAAAAAGACTGTGGAAGAAGTAGCTGTGGACATCCAGGTTAGTCTAAAGGGCACCGGCATTATTGCCGGGATGACAGGTTCTCAGGGGAAAATGCCATTCACTAAAGCCAAACACAAAAATCTCCTTAGCCCAGAGAGTGCTCTCATGCTCTTGGAAGCTCAAGCAGCAACAGGCTACATTGTGGACCCTGCATTGAATGAGAAGATGCCTGTAGATACTGCCTGTTCAAGAGGGATTGTAGACACAGAAGATAGAGATATCTTATTGAAAGCCGAAGCGGCCAGCACAGGGTTCAAAGATCCATACACTGGCAAGGTGCTGTCTGTGGGACAGGCTTGCAAAAAAGGTCACATTGACAAAGAAACTACCATACGGTTGCTCCAGGCTCAGGAGTCTGTTGGGGGCATATTAGACCCCGTTCTGAGTGTGTACCTTTCAAAAGATCTGGCCTTGGATCGCAATCTTATAGATGATGATCTTTACAGGGCTTTGAATAAAAAGCCTACCTCCTACCTGGACCCAGCAACAGGAGAGAAAATCACATATACTGACCTTAGAAAGAGGTGTACAGCTGAACCGGTGTCTGGTTTGCTTTTGCTCCGTGGTCCGGAAAAGTCTGTGACAGTGAAGGGCATCCGCGGTGAAGTTTCTCTCCCGGAGCTAGTGAATTCTGGGCTGCTAGATGAACAGGACATAAAAAGGCTCTCAGCAAAAGATATTGAAGACAAGCTCAAGTCGTACCTCTTTGGCTCCACTTGTATCGCAGGTATCTATGATGAGGCCAATGAGAGAACAATAACTCTCTATCAGGCAATGAAGGAAGGATTGCTAATGAGAGGAACCACCTTAGAGCTTCTTGAAGCACAAGCGGCTTCAGGGTTCATTGTTGATCCAGTTAACAATGTTTTCCTAACTGTAGAAGAAGCCACCAAAAGATGCATTGTAGGGAAGGAGTTCAAGAACAAGCTAATGTCAGCAGAAAAGGCAGTAACTGGATACAAAGACCCAGCTACAGGAAAGACAATTTCCCTCTTTCAGGCTATTACGAATGATATTATTGAGAGAGGTCACGGAATCCGGTTGCTTGAGGCCCAAATTGCCAGTGGTGGAATTATTGACCCAGTGCACAGCCACCGTATTGATGTAGCTGTTGCTTATAAAAGAGGATATTTTGATGAGGAAATGAATGAGATCTTAAGCTATGAAGGAGATGATACAAAAGGGTTCTTTGACCCTAATACCAAGGAGAACCTGACCTATCTTCAACTGAAAGAGAGATGCATCAAAGATCCAAAAACAGGGCTAATCCTCCTGCCCCTCAAAGACAAGAAAAAGGCTCAACAGTCAAAGGAAAGTCGCACCAATGTGCTACGTAAAAGGCGTGTTGTGATTGTTGACCCTGACACAGGGCTTGAGATGTCAGTCAGGGAAGCTTATCACAAGGAGCTAATTGACTATGAAACATTCCTAGACTTGTCAGAGCAGGAATGTGAGTGGGAGGAAATCACTATCACGGCATCAGATGGGTCCGCACGTTTAGTCATTGTGGATAGAAAAACTGGGACTCAGTATGACATTCAGGACTGCGTAGACCGTGGTATCATTGATAAAAGAACATTAGATAACTACCGTGCTGGAAACCTTACCTTGACAGAGTTTGCTGACCAAATTACCAGCAGGACCAGCAGCACCGAAATGACTATTACGGCCAATAGTGTTGATGACATGGTCACATGTAGCAGCCCCACTCTAGCCACACCAACTTCCCCAACTGTTCGTAAACGATTCAACAGCATCTCAATTACTGTCTCCCCTCCTGGAATGTTTGATGACCATAGCCCTGTAGGAGCCATATTTGACACAGAGACCTTGGAGAAAATAACTATTCTCGAGGGGCTCAAAAGAGGCGTTGTTGACACTATTACAGCACAAAGGTTGCTGGAGGCTCAGGCTTGTACGGGTGGTATCATTAACCCTGCAACCGGTGATCGTCTGTCACTTGAAGATGCCGTCCATCAGAGTATTATTGATGAAAACATGGCTGCTAAACTGAAAGCCGCCCAGAAAGCCTACGTTGGTTTTGAGGATGTGAAAACCAAACGAAAGCTTTCAGCAGCAGAGGCAGTAAAGGAGACCTGGCTACCTTATGAGGCAGGCCAAAGGTTTTTGGAGTATCAGTATTTGACAGGAGGTCTAATTGAACCACAGAAAGGCCGTCGCATCAGCATTGAAGAGGCCATCCGCAAAGGCTGGCTAGATGGTAATGGGGCGCAGAGGCTGCAGGACACCCATAACCATCCAAAGAATTTGACCTGTCCCAAGACTAAGCTGAAGATCACCTACAAACAAGCCATGGATAGCTGCATGGTGGAGGAAAGCAATGGAATGAAGATGCTACAGGCCTCTTCTGTGTCCACCAAAGGCATTAGCAGTCCTTACAATGTCTCCAACCCAGGATCTCGCTCTGGTTCAAGGGCTGGTTCTCGCACCGGCTCAAGGAGTGGCTCTCGCAGAGGCAGTGTTGATTATTCTAGTTACTCCTACAATTTCTCCTCCAGCAGTATCAGTTACAGCTGAAACATTCACTCCTAGTGCAGACCAAAAAAAAACAAAACTGCTTTGTAACTTTACTGTTTTATTCCTATTGTGTCTTAGTTAAAATATAGCTGGGTTTCATTTTTCAAATATTTAATCAGACTTGGAATTTATACACTATGATTTACCTGTTTGCAGTTTTTGAATAGTTGGATTTTTACATTAAATGTTGACTACTATTGACTGTTGTCAAAACTTGTCAAACCATAGCTGCCATAGCTTTTTCTAGTGATTATGCTAGATTAACACATTTAATTTCAATTTTGCTCTTTGTGTTCCAATTAGCTTCATCTTTCTAGTGGAGCTATAATTGGTTGTTTTCTTTTCTTTTTGATGTAGAATTTATTTCATCTTAATTTGTGTATTTTTTTTCAGATTTTTTCTTTTTTTTTGTATACCACAAATGCTGATGTTTTGTTCAATTTTAAAAAAGATAACATTATAAACTCTTGCAATTCAAATAAAGTAGTCATAGAGAGTTCTAATACATCTTTATCCAGCTGTTGAGATCCGTAATATTCCTTATAAATGAGGAAACAACTCTATGAAGAGAAGATAGTGTGTACTGTTATTGGCTTTTTTGTAACGTAAAATAATTATGTCTTTTGCTGTTTGTTTTTAACACAATTAACCTGATCCATGAGGTTTTGATCAGAATTTATTGCAGCTTAGTGTGTTTTGTTTTTAACAGACTTTATGTAGTTGTCTGCAAATACTGATGTTTTCTTGGAAATATATGAACATAAAATACTATAAACGTAACATTTGTCATAATTTCAAATAAAGTTATAGAAAGTTATAATGTATGTCTTTGTATCTATTCACATCACTATATATATATATATATATATATATATATATATATATATATATATATATATATATATATATATATATATATATATATATATATAGCAAGAATTTTGATTGTGGCAAGGTCATGCTTTTGCTATTTTTCCACTGTTGGCTCCAAGACAGCAGTATTAGATATATGTAGCTTTAAAAATATGATTAAATGCTGTTATTGCATGTTGTTTTGGGATATAATTGCACTTCTTAATGTCACCGGTGTCCTACAGAAGATTATTCAATACTCAGTTATTGTTCTTTGTTTATTTTCTGCATGAGCAACTATACAATCTATATGCCATTGCCATATGTTGTCTTTTTGAAAGTATGTTTAAATTCCTACAACATTTGCAATTTATAGTTTGGCCATGTTAAAGTGTCTCAGGTCTACTTATAGACATTACTGATGTCAGTACATGAGCAAAAGAAATACTATGTAAAAAGAAGAAGTGCATTTAATTTTTGGGTACCATTTTACAATAAGGATCTCTTTATAGATGGCTAATAAATAGTTTATAGATATGTTATTAATTAATCTGTAAACACTTTATATCTCATTCATAAGTGTTTGTTATACGAGAACTATGGGTGACCAAGAGACAAAACTAACTGGTTTCTTTCCAAATAGCCTGACCTGTTCAACTATATAATTCATCTCGAGTTGCTTAAATTAAACATTTCAGACATAAGTTACTACCTGGTAAGCACAAACCAGGCAGTCCTGTCTCTTGCTCGCCCTTAATTAATGCATAATAAACACTTCTAAATGAGTTATAAAGTGTTTACAGTTTAATTTATAACATATTTATAAACTAATAAGGGGAGCCTTATTGAAAAATAATGCCATTGTTCCTTTACTAGAAAACAAACAAATATTGCATTGCAGGTACAACACATTTTGAGTAAATAAGAGGCTGTATTACAGTTTAATCTTCCATATCTGGCAATAAAAAGGTAGTTCTTGTGATTAAGCATGCATCTATAGATTTAAGGTCTCCCGCGGGGTGGGGGAAGAGGGGGCTGCTGTTAGAGAAGTGATGGCGAGAACAAATGGAGGGAGGCAAAGGAGGGAGGCCTCGGAGAGGGGAGGTCAAGGGAGAAGGGGGCGGGAGCAAGAGAAAAGAGCCTCTCCACCAGCGCAGTGGGAAGACTAGCGTCTTGCCACAACTTGCGGCGGCTTCAGTGGCTGCCTGGACTGGAGGAAGTAAAGTGAAACAAATCAGCAGAAGCCGAGCAGAAACGTCCATTTTATCACCAAAAAGAAAAAGGAAGGAAGCCGAGGAGAGCACTGGATTCAGAAGGCAGAAAGCAAAGCCGCAGAAGCGCCTCTCATCACCCTGGGATCACATTCCAGCAGAGGGAAATGAGCCTCTCACCCCGCTCCGAGCCTTGTTTGACGGGCTGAGGGCTCTTTGGACTCCAGCGCACTCGATCTCTGTCAGCAGCTTTGACTGACTGAGAGAATCCAAACCCTGGAAAAAAAAGAAGAGAAAAGGAAAAAAAAAAGGTTCACGCTTTTCCTGAAAAGGTAGGTCGCGTTTTCTTATGCACTATTTCGTGACTGGGAGGGATTTCGCTTCGAACTTAAAAAGACTTCCTGACTCTTGAGCTGATTAGGCTGTTGTCAACTTTTCCATCCAGGTGTTCAGTCTCCTCTGTCACACTGGACGATCTGTAGCATGTTTATTTAACATCCGAGAAGAGAAAACAACTTCAAACCTTTATTCCAGCCCACACGTGTGTGTGTAAGTGGGTTGTAAAATCATAGAATGGATTCACTAGAATTACATATATATATATATATATATATATATATATATATATATATATATATATATATATATATATATATTTTTTTTTTTTTATGTGAAAGGGTGAAAGTATTTGAGCTGGATTCCTTTCAGCTTGGCTGGACCTTATGTGTTTGTGTCTTCCGCAGTGAATTGTATTTTTTGCAGTGGCTGTAATTTGGGGTTTCTTGCTGTTTTGGGTTTTAGTGCACCATAGAACTTTTTTTTTTATATATCTGTAATGTGAAACATGTGAGATCAGGCCTGTGAACGTCTTGCACCCTGAAGTGTATTTAGCTCAGGCAGAAACAAAAGGCCATACGTGTACCCCTTAGTTGTTTGGAGTCTTCTGGCAGTGGATAAATCATGGAGGCAAACAGATTTGGTCTTTTCTTTTGCTTGAGCTACAGCTGCTTTGCGGTATTCGTATCCCGAGGGCTCTGCTTCTCAGTCAGCCATTGTTGATGGCATGTACAAGAATGCTTACATCACAGGAGCTACAGCGTCCCTCACCTGGATATCAGACACGCACCTGCATCCACACCCTCCTTTGCACATTAATTTCAACAACCGTTCGGTCTAAACATTTCACAGACAAGGCGTCTTTAGGATTACCCTCAATAAAAGAACTAGCGATTCAGGGAAAATACTTTCTTTAACTTGCAGTTATAA
Source organism: Fundulus diaphanus (assembly GCA_037039145.1). NCBI lineage: Eukaryota > Metazoa > Chordata > Actinopteri > Cyprinodontiformes > Fundulidae > Fundulus > Fundulus diaphanus. Next base: position 28,301,047 of record CM073133.1, on the reverse strand, counting down.
CTTTTGTTTTGTGTTTTTGATTTAAAGACTACTAGTTGTGTATTTTAGTCCATTAGCAAATATGCAGTGACAAAGAGAAAGACAATTGTGTAATCAAATGTAGACTTCTTATGCAGGGTTTTTACAAAATACAAAGTGCATTGAAGACAAAACTGCTAATTCTGCTTATGTGTCTGTTCAGGTTGATGACATCACAACAGGTACACGAAGTAAATTATTAAACACTGTGACAAGCAACTTTTTGTTTTCAAAGAGTTCAGCTATACATGTTTGAGCTCTGAGGAACCCGTGGGCCTTGATGGATGTGGCTGTGGATTGTGATGACAATTAACACCTTCTTGACTTTAACTGGTATCCACCAAATCTGTTTAAATTGCTCCGCGTGACTGGCTTCTGGGCATATTCACCTCTTGCAAAATGAGTAAACCCCACATTCTATGGTGTCATCCTAAGTGAATGGTATCCAAACGTTTTGCCAGATGGGTCACAAAATGCAGGCCATAAAAATATAACTTTTTTTCCAATTAAAAACTCAAAAGTATTTGAGTTTTTAATTATGACAACATTTTAAGAAAATAAAGAAAATAATTTGATTTTAGTTCAAAGGCTATCTCCAACATTATTAACAATAAAAGGTAAATTTAAAAAAGGCAAACTATCGCTGAATTTATGTGGGATTGATTGTTTTCTGCTTTGTGTGTCCAGGAAAAAAAGTGTAGATAAAAGTCAAGTTTGTGGTTACAAACTGAGCTTACTATGAAAAAAACCCTGAAAAATAAAGAAAAACACTTTGTGTTGTAACTAATATTCTTCATTTTAAATAGATTGTAATTTGTCAATAAAAATGTGTCCAAGTTCCCTGTGCTCGAGTGCGAAATCTGTCTCATTCTTTAATTTTACCCAGGGGCTGAGCAAAATCATTCCAACGGCAGCAAATGGCCCCCTTTGGACACCCCTGCCTTAAAAAGATGTAATTAAAGTGAGACTGCATGCAATCTGAGTTCATACCACACTTAATTACCTTAACTAAATAAAATACTTGCTTTTTTTGTGTGTTTCTTATTTTTACTTCTTTCTTCTGACATTGACTAGAATGTCAAAATGTCATATCAAAGGAATGTTTTTTTTTGCATATCTTAAAAACAGCCTAGGTTGACCAAAATGCTTTGAGTCAAATGACAACAAAATAAATGTAACAATAACAACATCACAAGATGTACTGCAGGTAGTCATAGTGAGGCTAACTGGTACGTGCAGTCTTAGTTTTTATCGTGACTTTGATTGAAATGATAGCTGAAGTTCTTTGATAGTGAAATCTGGCCATTCTAGTTTTCCAGGTCCACTCACAAACAACTTCTATACTGTTGTTGTATTGGTTTTCCTGGAGTCTGTGCCATGTTCTAACATAAAAGTGTTTTGCCGTAGCCATGCAGATTACAAGACCTTTTCCAAGAAGGAATTCAAATAAAAACGTAAATAAATGTGGAAAAAAACAAGAAACTGCAAATGGTTTGATTCCTATAATTTGTTTCCAGAGGCATGGTGAAGTGAAACCTCGTTTGTAGGACAGATTTATTTTATTAAGTTAAATTAGTAGTATGTTGCTGTCTTAATGAAAAGAAGGAAATGCTTGTAGTTTTTCTTTCTTCTTACTGATAACAGATAGCAATTCCAAATGAAAGCAACAGCTGAATGAGTTATCCTGATTGTTGGAGCTGCCAAATGGTTGACATTGTGTACTGTAAACGTAACATTGTGACTGCAGAATGGGGAGCCAGCACATTGCATTTTGTCACTGACTTGCTCCTGTAGGCAATTTGGTTGACATGTGTAAGTCATTAGACAGAGTGGAGATTGTAGAGAAGAAAGGGGAATGAAAGCAATAAAGGGGCAAGAATGGCAAGGAAGAGAGAAACGAGAATGGCAAAGTGAGAGTGGGAACGTAATCCATTTTGGAACGCATTCCACCATGACCTTGGGACAGAAAATGGTAATTAGGGAGTACTTGGGGAGGCTCCGAGAGCGCGCAAATCTGCTCGGAGCTGAGGCTGTCCTTTTTATTCAAAATGTGTTGTAAAACAGTGAGACCAAGACACACTGGAGTTCCAGGGTTGCACAATAAATGCTAAAAATACCCTGCACCCACTTCTGTATGTTTTTTTTTTTTTCAGTCGCTCTCATGGCTTGTTTATTTCAGTTCTTCAAGCTTGAATGGGTGTCAAAAGCCACAGCATAAACATACAGAGGCCCTGACAGGAAAAGGCCAGAACAAACTGTGGCCTTGTCCTTCTGTCTGCTCTTACACCAGTCTGCCATGTCACAGTGGACATGGTATCCCGCAACATGGAAAAACAGGCTCGTTTTAAAGTATGAAAACCAATCAAGTTATGAAGACAGATCAAGGATAAAACCAAAATAATTAATCACTTTAGATGGCTTATGGACAAAAACATACAATGTCTGCCATTTGATGAAGTTCTTAACTAGCAAGAATACTCAATAGGACAAACGAGGTGTAAATCAATCTGTATTTCTTAGAAATTGTAAAAAAACAACAACAACACATCATCCAGCAACCAGCCTGGGGGCAGCCAGACTTCTTGAATCATTAATGGCCTTAAGGGTTTCTCGGGTCTGCAGGCAAATATTTCAGGAGATTATTATTCTCCCCTGACAGTATTAGAAATTATATGCACCCCTTTTTTTCCACAACGTGCAGAGCAGATGCATTATCAACCATCTTTTGACTGAAGCTGCACAGTAGCGCAGATGAAAGCTGTCTTTGAAATAAAAGCACACTGTCTGTATTCTTTTACATTAGATAAAGAACTTTAGTTTAATGGATCTATAAAAATGTTCGTGTTCTCTAAGCATGGGGGATTAGTTGCTCCAACGTTTCAATCACCAAACAGATGTTGGAGCCAACAAAGGCAATTTAGTTAGATTTTCTGTGTTTTAATGGGGGAGGGGGCATCTTGATCGTTTTCATATGTGTCCATAAGTTATGTTTATCAACACTGTATGTTTTCTTCCTCATTTCATCTAATCTCATCCTGGTTTGCAGTTAATTATTAATCAATAGTTTCACTAGAGGTTTTAGTGGTGATTTATTCTTGTTTTTTGGTGAAATTTGAAGCGCTTTGGTCACATTGCTGATGATTGGTTATCCTAACAATTTGACTTTGTAGCGTTCCAAAGATTATGTTCATGCAGGTACTTGATATGTCATATCAAGTTTCAGTATTTTATCTCTTCAGGTGACATGACAGGTAAACATTAATTAGGCCTCTTTTCCCTTAAGAACTGCCTTGAGTCTCCATTGGATAGAGTAATTTTGGTTCATATTGATGTATAATCAGTTACACATCCCTGATGGAAATTTCCTATTGAACCACACCAAAAAGGTGCTCTATTGGACTGAAATCTAGTGACCATGGAGGTCCATGGATTACATTGAACTTTGTGATATTTAAAGTTGTTTTCACACCTGATAGTCTGGTAGACTGAGTCAGATGTGGGACCAAACTGCAAAATTTTCAGCTGGTGCGGTTTGCTTTCACGCTGCATTTTGTCAAATGAACCAAACCTTTTGACCAACCTGTCCAACCCCTCGCCTGTGGTGACGCTGCACCAAGAAACACAGAAGGAAAGAGATTGGTCAGCAATACATCACGACGTCCTTTTCCGTGAAATGTAAACAAAATAGAATGGAAACCAGTTTTAGCCATGTTATTGCAATGCTGTCTTTGACAAGTGTGCCAGACAAGCCTAATACAATAGTGGTCTCAGCAGGAGTGGAGGACGAGGCAGAGGACCACGGAGATGGTTATATTTGACACGGGTGAGACGGCACAATATAAGGGGCCCAATGTGTACAGAAAATATCCCACACTCATACTGCTGGTGGTGTTACAACAACACCAGCAGCATTGATACAAGACAAGGTAGATGCCTGTTTTCGTTGTGTTTCTGCCAAATTCCTTGGTTAACAGTTGTTGGACATGTTGTTACCTTTCCAGTGTCTTCAAGCAGATTACCCATTCTCCCCTAAATTGCCTAATTTGCTAATTGTGCTGACAAGCAATTCAACTGGTGTATCTAATAAAGTGACCAACTAGTGTATATGGTATATGCTCAAGCAAGTAGATAATGGCTTCTCTCTTGATGCACCACTCATTATATATTATAAATGTTTGTACTGAGCTGGTTACCATTTCGTACCAGTGTATGAAATAATAATATTAGAACTGGGCCAGATTTACTTTTCATCATATAATGCTTTGACTATGTATGACTTTGAGTAGATCACAGTAAAGTGGATTTATTTGAACAATAAGTTAAACAAATTGTTCTAATTTTATAATTTCCATTACCAACATCCCCATTGTAACCACCGTGCCCTAATAATATATCACATTACTTATAAACCCTGAGCCGTTTTGGTGGCTACAAAGAGACCCCATTGTGTGTGTACCATAAGACCCATGGTAGAGGATCTGAGGTGGCTTCTTTTCAATTAAATGAAAGTCGGAGCACAAAGTGACTAAAACTACCAAAGTACAATATGGATAAGGAATAAGGTTACCGACACCCAACTGGTGTCACAATTATCTGCTCTTTCTTTATGTATTTTATGTGTAATCCTATAATCTTCCCTGTTTTATCAGCTGGTTTACCTGCTTGAAGAAAACTGAAGAGAGTATTTTAGGGTTGGCCATCTAGAAAGTGTGGTATCTGAAATGGGAGTGTTTAACAAGCATGCTCCCCCATACGTCTCTGCATACATTTAATGTGGAACTGGAATGTTTTGAATTTATCTTCCTGGCTGTTAAGGATAATTGAAAGAAAGGCATTTGGAATAGCTTCCAAGTAGTGGTCATGCATGTGTAAACGTGGCTGACAGCACCAGCACGGCCTAGTCAAGCACTTACCTGCAGGGTGGTTTGAAGCATGGGGAGTCAGACACACCCTAATCCCCAACATCCTGACCTTTGGAAACCTGTTTCAGCTTGCTCACTGTAGCCCTGACAACCTGTCTCTTGAATCCTGCGTACCTGGCTGACAGACTCTTGCCACTTCTCAGTGCCATGGGTGGGCTCTGGATTTGAGAACCTTGCCACAGCTTATTCTGAGCCTTTGTGAGCTAATGCTGTGCTTCAAACCAGAAACAAAAGCAGTCAGGGCAAATTAAAGACCAATTATCGCTTTGTGCGTGCTGAGACACGTTAGTCTGAGTGAGAGAAGTGGGAGGGTGCAGTAGGAAAATGAGGTTGATTGCCACAGTGCTGCATGATACTCAGTCGTGTGAAATTCAATTCAAGGATTAACTTTATAATTTAATGTTGGGTAGAGTTTTGTGCCTGTACGGAACTGAATTGGCCTGGGTAAAACTGTTAATGCAGATCTTGGCATCGTCATTTTTTCTGGGAGATTTTAGTGTATGGTTGTGAACAACAAGTTATTTACATAGAATGATGTCTGTCATTCAACATAACATTTGAATTTTATGCAGCCAAATGAGATGTGCTTTTTACAGATGCCTTTTTAATGTAATCCATTGTGGTCCGGTTTACTCCCTACCTTAGGTAAACTATGTACATTAATCTATTGGCTGAGGGATCTTTAGAAATTATTCACTTTTGGTGGATTTAAAGCAACTAGCTCTTTTAAAGTGCTCTTTAATGTTATCCACGTTATTCCTAGATCACATGGTGCATTACTTGTATTCTATTTGCAACTTATAGTATGACATTTCTACATGTAAACAAACTGCCTCTTGCAAAGAAGATATGGATAAAAAGCATCTGAAAACATGCACTTTTACATCTAAAACAGGATGATAATGTTACATCAGTCATTTCATCACTCAAAGATCGGGAGCGCAAGCATATTTATCTGCCTTGCCGAATCTACTGCTACTGACAAGAATGGAGGTGAATTTAATATGATATATTTATATATATATACTTGTAAATAACTGAAAACACATTTGATGGGTATTTAACAATTTTAAAGGGGTAACTTTCTACTGTTGGTTAAGACCACTGTTAGTGAGGGAAAGACTGGGATGTCATGCTTTAATGAATTATTACCAATTATAAAAGGATGAATCTATGCTGCTTATTATTTCTGAAACCTAAAATTATATCTGATCCGCTCTCAGCTGCACCGTTAATCCTTTCAATAAGCCAATCTTTTTCTCTTGTAGTTGGTTGTAGCTCAAGCAGTGGGTCAGACATTTTCATCCTCTCGTCAGCCATCCTTGTCTTGATTCCTCACCTGTTGGGACGAGTGGGAAATAGCTCACTAATTAATCTTTATACATGAACCAGATAAAGCCACAGGTTAGACTTTGTCTATTTAAAACTTCAGCCGCAGACAGTGCAAAAGTAGGCGTGTTCGGACATATCCAACCGTCTGAAAGATATTTGTAGGTTTCCAATTATCATACAAGCTAAAAAAGTGTTATTCGGTTACTTAAAAAACACAACTAGCTGCATACCAGATCAAAATGCTTTGCTTAAGATGCTGGCATCATACTAGAAGTTGTTAACATAATCAATCATATAGCAGCACAGCCAGGAATAAGGAATATGGATGCAGCAGACTGCTTTATTAGGTACACCGTGCTAGTAAGAGGTTGGAGACCCTTGTGAAGTCAGATTTTTTTTTTTTACCTCCCTCAAAAATGTTATTCCATATTAAGATCTTAGCATTAAGTAATTGATGCTGATTAATACTAGCAAATATGTTGTTCCACCAACCACATCCCAAATGGGGCCTATATGATTTTTATAAGCTGATATGAGTAGCAATCGGAAATTGGGTACACTGGACATTCAGTGGATGGAAATCAAGACGTAGCGGACCAGAGAACATGTTTCCTTATAGAACTATTTTGTTGAGCCAGTGTGAAGTGTAGATACAGTTTACTCTTAGCAAACAGGAGTGACACCTGGTGTGGTCATCTGCTGCTGTAGCCCATCTGCTTTGAGAGTCGAAATGTGCACATAGAGATGGCATTCCTCCTTCCTCGGTTGTAACAAGTGATTCTTTGAGGTACTTTTTTCTTTCTTGTCATCTCAAACCAGTCTGCCCATTCTGTTCTGACATCAACAACGCATTTTTGTTTATGCAGCTGATGCTCATAGGATATTTTCTTTTTTTCTGACCATTCTTTGGAAACCTGATAGATAGTTGTGCATGAAAATCCGGGCAGAACAGCAGCTTGGGATTTTTTTTGTCTTAGACCAGCCCATATGCCACCAACAAGCATACCTCCCCATTCCCATCCTCGGTACCAACTTCAGCAGGCTGTCCTCGCCATGTTGAATTGCCTAAATAATACAATGAGTTGCTGCCATTTTATTGAACGATTTAATGGTTGTATTAACGAGCAGTTGAACGTGACTACCTAACAAAGTAGCTGGCGAGTGTATGTCGCTATTATTGTGAGTAGGCAGAAGAAAAACCAGCAATGTATTGTAATGCTACAATACATTGCCGATCATTCATGTCTAACAGCTTTGGTGCAAAACTAGACTAGAGAATCGTTGACAGCAACAGTTGTTTAATAATTTGTTATACACTTCTGTTCAATTAAATGTTTTATATCACAAATCATGATGTTACCAGAATAAGCCCCTGTCATCTTATAACTCTTTCAGGTCATATATGACGTGTTTATAAGATAAACGTCATTGCTCTAACTGGACATACAAAGTTCCATAAGTGCTGGCCAGCACGCCTTATTAACATCTTATTAGTTGGCTGTTTTCCCTTTAGAATCACATGAGAAATAGTGTAAATCAGCCATTTATTCCGACAACCCCTGAGGATCACCTTTCGGCGTAGAGGAACTCAACTAAAACACACCCTGGAAAAAACCCAGCCCTGTTCCCTGAGAGATGACCTCTTCACATGGCATTTCATTCCACTCTGAGGGTTGGCTTAAGCCATGACTACACTGTCCCCCATTTATTACTCCCTCACTGTGCCCGCTCAGCGGCATGGACTGTAGCCTGGAGTCGTCTTGGACATGATTGAAGGGCACATTCTATGACTATAGATCATTTTCTCTCATTCGGGGTCATTCCAGGAGCATGATAATGTTTTTGATGGCCTAAACAATTTTATTGTACCGTATGTGTGTGTTTCAGTTAAATGTGATCTAATCTGGTGCTATTACATGCCCTTTAAAATGCTTCAAAAAAATTAATTATTTTGGAATTTAAGATATTTTTTTTAAGTTTGTTGAGAAAATGTAATAACTGTAACTCGGAATGTGGGCTGTCGACCTTTTTTTAGATCATGCGAGACGGAAGTGGTTTATTGAGACCTGAAGAACATTTAAATGTAAAACATTCCAAAAAATTTAAAATGAAATAAACAAGTTGATTGAAAGAAAAAATGCTACATACAAAAACTAACTATTTCTAATAAAGGAATTTAAAAGGCTTAAAATACAAAATAATTAATGGTTATTCTTCTTCCGTGGGGAAATTCACGTATATTACCAGAAACAGATAGGCAAAGGTGGTGGACCGCTTCAGTTCTTTGCAACTGTGTTTGCATAGTTCTGACTAAGGTGGACCCCTGGTCTATTTTGGTTGGAGCTACGCAGGAATTTGACTTGAAAGTCATGAGTCAAACAGGAAGAGAGACATAGTGGCAAAGTAAAACACATCAGCATTGGGGAAAATATAAAATAAAATCTCAGAACGGCAAGGTGAACTGTATTCATTTCCGGCTAGGTTGGTCCCCATATAGGTTGTCACACAGCTCAATAAATAATCAAAACAACATTTCAATAAACAGTGTATTTTCCCATGGTAGGAGCTCAGAGGTACAGAGAAAAGATACAAAAGTGAAACACTGATCTTCTTCGAGTTTGGTCGAGCAGCAACTGCAGCCTTGCATTTACTGCCCGGCTTGTTTATGCTGCCAGAATTTCCAGTGCATACTCTTGCATGAATACTCGATCCCACGAGTCCAGCGGACCTTATAGGGACCCTCTACACAGCCAGTGTGTCAGGACAAAAAAATCTTTTTGGAGCATGGAGGATCAGATGCAAGCGGTGTGTCATTGATTTAACACGGGGAATTTCCGGTTTTCTGGTGAAACCAGTCAGTGCTTAATTTTTTATTTTTTATTTGACACAGCTGATATTCTATGTCCTTTTTAGACATTCATATTGTTGCTGCATGTATCAGTTTTACATCCCAGTACAGGTGACAATGTTTAATTCGCTTGGTGTTTACAACTACAAGAAGTCCCAGTCCCACCAGTGGTACTTGTACCACAATTTGATAATTATGGGCTTAGAAAAAAGCACGAAGAGCGAAAATGTAACTGATCCCAACAGACAACGTCGTGGGACGAATTAACTAATGCGTGCAAATGATGCAACATGATCTTGTACAATATTTAACTGAATGAAAAAGACTTAAGCCAGTTTCAATCCGTGGCGGTGGGGCAGTGGTAGAGCACACGACCCATGTTCGGCCTCAGTACTCGACTGGTCTAGGTTCGAGTCCTGGTCTGTGGACCTTTGAGGCATGTTTTCCCCGCTCTCTCTCTCAACATTTCTTGTCAGCTTACTATCAAATAAAGGTAACTAGTGACAAAAAAAATCCTCAGATGTAAAACCAACCCTATTGTTTCCTTAGACATTTTTATTTTAGCTTTTGAACTTAAGTTTCTAAGGTTATTTACCAGCACAGTTTATAAACATGTGTTTGACATGAACCCATAAAAACTCAGGGAAAGAGCTAGATGGGCCTACCACTCCATCCTAATAACAACCCGAATGCTGCAAAACATGGGGGTTGGCGCAAAGGGAGAGTTGGAATTTGGGGTAAAGAAACACTCTGTGAATTGTAAAAAGATGTACTTCGTCTGTTTGAAATTGCTCTAATCTGGTGGGCCATGAACTTCAGACATCCTGGGGTACCCCACGGTGTCTGGCAAACTGCTTTGAGTCCTGTGGGTTGAGGAATGGGGCCTCCGTGGACGGGGCTTGTTTTGGCACATCCCAGAAATTCTCAGTTGGATTGAAACATGGAATGCTTAAGGGCTGCGTCAGAGCCCTGGGCTTGTTGTTGTCTTTCTCTGCCATCGAGGAAATTAACTGGCACAGAGGGGTACGCTTAATCTTCATTAATATTTAACTGTTTCTAAAAGGGTTGTAAATGTGTCTTCACATGAATGCCAGAACCCAAGTGGCCCATTTGCATAACACTGTGACATCCTAAACAAGGTTGTTCTCTTCAGCTAGAGGCAGTTTTAACCTTATGGCTGACTGGTTAGTTTTATGGTCATAATTTCTACATTTGCTGCTTTTATGGTGTTTTCAACTGTTCGTTATAATTTCAGTCCAGCTGTGAGAACTAGGAAACAACTTGCTATTCTCTAGCTAACAGACAGCCTGGCTGCACAGAAATGGCTAGATAAGAACGTGAAGTATCCGTCTGTGGGGTTTAGAGGGGTTACAAATGGTGGCTGCGTTTAGACCACCGCAGCAGGAAGTTCATGGCCATGAGGTAACAGGCAAAAACAACCACAGAGGGATTTACAACTGGTTTCAACTGGAACTCTTTTGGTGTTTTTCTTTTTTCTCTCACTTTGTCACTCTTGCTTTGACTTAACTCAGCTTGCTCTTGTCAAGTAACTGAATACCTTTGTTGTGATGCTCCTTTCACGCTGCAGACGATTTGTAATTATCTGTCCTGTACTGAAAAGGCCTTGCGCGGCTTCAACCCGTACAGTACTTGTGGCACGTTCTGCCAGCAGTCGCTGTGTAAACAAAGCATCCTCTATCTTACAATGTGGAGCTGAGGTCATTCTCCAGAGATATCTACGGAAAACCTGGACACAATGACTAACGCCGGGGACTTTGACCATCAAATATTGACTCAAGTAAAGTCGCCTGCTTAAAATGAAACTGGTGTGGGATAACTGAAGCCTTTGTCCGTCCTTGTGACCGTTTTGATATGTATGTTTCTCAAAATGATTAACAGGAAATATTCATGATGGAGGAGGAATACGAGCTCGACCTCACCTATATCACAGAACGGATCATAGCCGTCTCCTTCCCGCGGGGCTGCTCCGAGGAGATCTACTCCCACAACCTGAAGGATGTCACGCGAATGCTCAAGTCCAAGCATGCAGACAATTACCTGGTCAGTGCTGTTTACCTGCCTTACCTGAAAAATGAGAAGAAGCCAAATGTCAAAGTGCACACTGCATTGACTCAAACTGGTACTGATGGGTTCTTATTGGGTATTGACATGAAAGTATTGAGCTCAGATTGTATCTTTCACCAGTAGTTAAAATTAAAGCCGAAGTCGGTAGATATTTTAGACTGCGATTTGTCATTTTCCTTAGATTATTAACCTGTCGGAGAGAAGGCATGACCTCACTAAGATGAACCCAAAGGTAAGAATATACTTTAAATCTTGTCTGTTTCAACGTGTTACTTCATCAATATATTGAGTGGAAAACCAAAATAAACGAAGAATGGTATGTATTTGTTCATCAAGAAGTGGGATGTTTTGTAGACTTTGGACACAGGTTGGCCAGACCTACATGCCCCTCCGCTGGATAAGATCTGCACCATCTGCAAAGCCATGGAGAGCTGGCTTAATGCTGACCCGTTACATGTGGTCGTCATACACTGCAGGGTGAGAAGTCCGCTGAACATCCAACATTTCAAGTTGTCTTAAAATTATTCATTTGGTATTACTTCTTATTGCATCATTAAATATTCTTGATGAAGTGACAACAGCAAAATTAACAAAGATAATTTAGAATTTAACAGGTAAACTTAAAACTGGGGTTCTTATCTTAAATATGTTGAGAAAACTACAGACTGAATAAGTAGAAAAAGAAGAAACGTAAGTAAAAAATAAATGGTATTTCCAGACTCTTCATGGTATTCAGTTGCCATAAAAAGTAAAAATCTGACTTTCTATAAATGTGTTTTCAAAGAATAACAAGTTATCTGATGACTGATCATGGACAGGTATCACAAGTTTACTGTTTATTTTCCCAGGACAATAAGATATCTTAGTTTAATGTGATCATAACACTGCTAATATAACAAAGTCTGGGTGAAATAATGAAGTCACATTAACAAAATTACCTTTTTTGTTTATATTTTGATGTAAAACTATAGATATATAAATCTTTAAAACTCCAAATATTTTTCAAGATGATCAAATACTGAGACTGTTATTATTACAAACATTATTGATATCTTTGCATTTTGATATAATAACAAATTAAGTCCTGAGAACTCCATAATCTACATTTCTTCAGGGTTGTAAAAACAAAATATCCTGACAAAACAAGCTTAAGATCAATGTATGCCAATTTCACAACGTAGTAAAACTTGCAACCCTAAAATCTGAATTGCAAGAGATAAGATATTAAAATGTTTACTACAACAAAACAAGCTCAGGATCTTTGTGGCAAAACAGCACAATACTCATTGAGAACTCAAAATGTGAAATCTTGGGATCTTGAGAACCATACAATAAATTTTAAAGTCTAGATCTCTCGGTACATTTTATTTTTCATGCAAAACAAGCTCAAGGTTTTGGTATCTTGACATTACAATGTCGTAAATGTTTAAATTAGGTATCTTTATTTCTCAAGAAGTAAAGTTAGCAAAACGGTAATCCTGACAAAACAAGCTTGAGATATACAGTACCTTAGTTATGTCTAGTGTTGGATCTTTAAACCTCAAACCTTTTTAAAATAATGCTAGATGGTACTTTGTTCTTGGTATGTAACAAGTGATCTGAAAAGAGATTTAAGGTGATGGTAACAGTGATGACAATGGTCATCAGGCTGATGCTTTGCAGATCAGTCTCTAATTGTTTAAAGGTGCATCGGGAGGAATCTGTCAAATCACATAAAACTTTAAAGTCCCTTGACTGTGCATTGCTGGAACCATCATTCTGTGGTAGAATAGACCGATTCACAAGGAACAGTTTCAGTTTAACCCTAAGGTACTAACCGGTATATATTTATTTGGCGATTTCCCACCTCTGTGGCATCAGTGGGAGGGTTGGTGAAAAATCCTGATCTATTATTAATTAATGTACAGTGATTCTGTGGCAGTTAACATCCCACTGTTTGAGCCCTTTTTCATTCATTTTACTGAACTTGAACATTAATTATTTAATAAATCCTTATACAATGTAGCACTGCCTGTTTGTCCTGTCCTGTTTGCTAGCTCCAAAAACCATAGATGACAGAGTAAACATTTTGTTTTTTAATCATGTAAGCACAGTGTTTTTCACACAGTATATTACACATGAATATTGGAAAATAGTGTATTTTGAATAACAACAGGGGATTTGTAAGAATCTTTTGGTGTACGCAATACAATTTTCTGTGCAAATGTTAAGGTTTGAAGTAATGAAATAATGTTTGTACTTTTTTTCTTCCTGGCATAGGTCTAGGTCAGTTCACAACCATAATAATATTATATTTATCCAAACACTGCAAATAATTTCTTTGCTGTTATAACCAGGTTTAAATTTAGCTTAAAACTAAAAAAAAGAAAAATCTGTACACCTTTTAGAAAGATGGAAACATTTGAAAACCAAGAACACAAGTAACATATTTTTGTTGTATTTGATGCCCCTTTAAGCTGCACTAAAAACGCATGTGTTGAATCATCCTATGTCATGTCTTATTTTTTTTGTAGGGTGGCAAGGGTCGAATTGGAGTTGTCATTTCCTCCTTTGTGCATTTCACTGACGTGTCCGCCAGGTAACCACAAGCAATGTTGTGATTTATGTTTTGGTGCTATAAACGTCCTCTTCTCCTCCCCCCGAAGTCACGATTTATCAAAACATATGTGCACTCACTCCGTGTTGTCATTGAACAGCAAACCACAACAATTCACGCAGACTCATTTTGTTTAGACCATAACCAATTTCATTGCTCAACTCCACTTGATTTATCTTCCTCCTCTAATTTTGACTTAAGGTGACTTGGAAAAGGGACTCAAACAAAAGTTTCCTCTTCCAGAATCAAAAGAAAACCACATGATTTGAGCCATGAATCACCCTGGATTGAATTGCATGAATCAGCTCAGAAGCATGTGTTTACCCTGTGATGTCCTCCGGCCAGAGTGTCGGTTTCAAAGTCTATTTCTCAAGAACAAAACCCATTTTATTTTCTTCCAAACATTGCCAGTAAGGATGATTTCAAAGGGCTTCAGGGACCTGTTGGTTAAAAAAGGGCAGGTTTTTGCAATGTAAAAAAAAACTAAAACGTCACAACCTATTGCCACCAGAACCTAATATAACCTGTAAATTTAACTGAAAAACATAGACATATTTACAAGGAGAATAATAATAATAAACTACTATGGTCCCATTAGTGTCCACACCGTAAAACTTTACTTTGTTTTAATTTTGTTACAGCACTGAGTTTATCAGTATAGCAGAGCTCTGTGTTATTTACCCAATTTTCTTTGTAAGAAATGCTCCAAATCTAGCAGATTGTGAGGGCATTCCCTGTTCATAGCCTTCATCAGGAAATGGATTCAGGTTGGATTTGACCTGGCTATTCCAAAAGCGTTAAGCCTTCTGCTCATGAAGCCATTCACTTGCGGATTTGTATGTGTGCTTTGGGTCATCGCTGTGCTGAAAGCTAAAGTTCCCCATCATCAGGTGCCGCCTCAGCTTTCTAGCAGAACCCTGGGGTTTTGTGTGAATGGTGATGGTATTTTGAACTCCATCAGGTCATTTCATGCTGCTGTAAGACTCTTAGCAGCCCCCTTGTCCAGTTTTCTTCAATCAATTTTGGAGAGATATCCAGCTGGGCATACACTGTACGAGTTTTTGCCCTTTTCGGGCTGATTCTTCAGTCGTGGAAGAATTGGGGCGAGTTTCAGCCTGCGTCGTGTAGTATACAGGCGGTAACGAGGGGTGGTTCGCCTCTCACGACCACCTCCCGATCAGGAATCGGACGGTTGGTTGAAAATCAGTCATGTTTGTAATTCAGTCGGCCCTCGTGAGCGATCGTGAGCGATCGTGAGCAATCATGAGCGCGTCCTGCTGCTGAAGCAGAGCTACGAGCCGATTTCCCCCAACCTCACGCACTGCGCATGCGCAAACTAGGAAATAATTTTTCGTCTTCTCAAAAGAAAACATAAGAGTGGAGAGAAGCATGACGGCGGTACGTGTGATATGGAGTCAAACTACGGAGGAGCAACTCGTAGAAATGCCAAGGCAGCGCGTTTCGTTCTTGTGAGCCTCATATTTAACAGTGAGCATCGACACTTCCGCCTTTTTGTTCTTCTACTGTTGACATTTGGCTTCCAGCTAGACGAGTCCGAGTAGCGCCATCTCTCTACGGGGCTGAGTCCGACGTGTGGTTTTGAGCTGTATATAAGTACCACGATTGAAAATATCGTACAGTGTATGCCCGGCTTTATACTGATATCACCACTGCATCGCATTTTCTCCACTTGATGATGACAGTTTTTACCGTGTTTCATGGTGTGTCAAAGGGTATGGCAATTCTGGTTGACAAAGAGATCCCTCTAATGCTTCCGTGGCCTTTGGTCTGAGATGCAGTTAAAAAACTGTCGTAAAAATCCTACTATAACAGCTCAACTGTATTTGAGGATAATTAGAACCACTTTAAATGATGGGAGGAGTCTACTGACTGCTATTCAACAAGTTTAAATGTGGTCATTAATTCTGAACATAGTTATAAGAGGGTGTGTGCAGTTATGATATATTATGCTAGTCTTTCATTTGGATTTTCATTTGAATATATTACTTTTAAGTCACATTAGAGAAGAAAATATTCCAGAAGGATTCATCCAGCTCTTGTTTTTTTTTTTTTACATCACAAAAACCTGGTATAATAAAAGGGGTGTATGAACGTTTTCCAATCCACCTTAGGTCTTCGTGCACATGGAAAGACCCTGTTATTTGAGCACAGGTCAGCATTTGATTAAGCCAATTTCTCACTCAGGTTGGCGTCCGACTGAGAGATAGTAGCTCACTGGGCAGAAAGTAAACAGCATAGCAAAAAGAGGAGCACAGGGAGAGAAGGGAAAACAATACGGCAGATTCGGAAAGGAACCAATTAAGAGGGAGCAGAGCGAGGGTAGCAGAGGTCCCGTGAAAATGCGACAGGGTCTGTTGGTTTTAGGTTCTGTCTGAATAAGCCAAGCTGTGCACACACTCGCCTCTCTCTGTCCCTCTGTGTTGACTTAAGGCTGACATTCTCTTCCTCTCTGCTGGAATCCTCTGTCTCTCAACTTACTTTCCCTCTTTTCAGATGTGTGTGTGTGTGTGTGTGTGTGTGTGTGTGTGTGTGTGTGTGTGTGTGTGTGTGTGTGTGTGTGTGTGTGTGTGTGTGTGTGTGTGTGTGTGTGTCTGCTCTGGTCTGACTGAAGCGAGTAAGGGTTAACACTATCATAGTCCAGAGTGTAATCTCTCTCTTGAGTCATAATTACCTAAAGTGTTTAGTGCGTCTTTCTGTCTCCCTCAAAGTGCTGATCAGGCATTGGACCGCTTTGCCATGAGGAAATACTACGATGATAAGGTCTCAGCTCTGATGACGCCTTCGCAGAAACGGTAAGATCGTACCACAACCATACCCTTCCATTCAGAGGCATACCGTACACCTCACCGTGTGCTCTTTGACTTGATAGGCATCTTCTTCCAAATGTTTAAGTCCCTGATCTGGCTCATCCCATAGCTTACAGTCAGTGCTCTGGTGGTGGTCATCTACAGTTTAGCTGAAAACCTTCTGTTGTTTGACGTTTTAATGAGAATCGATTCTCATGGTAACCTGATGCAGTTCTGACCTTGCGTGATTCGTCAATCCTGACACTAACAGAATATTAAACATTCTTCTAGGTTAGAGAGAAAAAATAAAGTTATTTTGAAGTAAAATAAAAAAAAAACAATTAGGAAGATCTATCTGTGTTCTTGTCAAATATGTTTTTGTTATTTTGTAGAGTTTGGTTTGTTTGTCCCCAGTTCATTCATCAGCTGAATTACCATCAAGGTGCAAATAGCTAAAGCATCGCTAAAGTTTATGGGGGGCTGTAAAAGTGCTAGTTCTGAACTGTTAACCTCCTCATTTTGTGATGGGTGTAGGGCTGGGTAATGATTAAAATTTCAAGAATGAATTTGATTCCAATTCTCAAGATTTAGAATTGATCCGATCTCAAATTTGATTGCTGGTATTAAAAATATATTTTAGCTGTTAGTGCAGTTATGCAATATAAAGACACAAGTATTATATTAATATTCAATATGTAATAAAGTAATGGAAGTTAATGGCGGCTGTAATGACCAAACCCTCTCCCTGAATGTTGAGACAGTTTTCATAAACACGCTGTGAGGCAGAATAGCCAAAAAAATCCAGGGTAGAAAACAGAGGACACCAGAGATATCTACAGCTGCTTTCTATTCAATTCAAAAATACTTTATCAATCCCAAAGGGACACTGAGTTTGGACTCTAACCTGGTGCATTATTAAAAATATGACATTAAAAATTTACCTCTCGGAGTGTGAGTGACTGAGTGAGCCAGACACAAAGGTTTCGGTGTGTTTTTTTTTTTTTCTTCTGTTGTGGGAATCCTCGTTAAATGTTCATTTCCACATCTTTGCATTCCCGTCAGGTATGTTTGGATCCTCAACAGTTTGCTAAGTGGATCCATGAAGATCAACGCCTCCCCCTTGTTCCTGCACTGCGTCATCCTCCATGGGATCCCAAACTTCGACGCCGCCAGCAGAGGTTAAACTCGTAATGTTTACCAAAATATCCAGCTACCAGACTCAGGAAAATAAGAGGGTTAAAACGCAACCACATCAGAGCCTTATTTGAACCATATGCATATTTCTTTTCCCCCCAACACACCTGTTCAGGCACACGGAGGTTGTGTTGGAGAGAAAAAAAACGTATTGCTATCCTAAAACTCCCTGTCTGCACTGGGAACTCTTCCGTTCCGAGATGCCGAGGTGGAAATTACTGTTTTCACTCATTTCATTGAATCAACAAGAAGTCGTCAACACATCTCGCAGCTAAAATGCCTCTCTCACAACAACAGCTTATCATGCTTCAGCCCTCAGCAAAAATAAGCTCAGAAGTCATGCTATCAACACAGATGGAAAAAAACATTCACTGCTGTCTCTCTTCTTTCTTTTTCTTTTTTTTTTAGTGTGTCACCCGTACATCAAGGTCTACCAAGGAATGCAAGCGGTGTACTCCTCTGGGGTGTAGTAAGTCGCCTACACGTGACTCATTGCAGAGTGAACTTTGTTAACTTCAATGCATGTTGTAATACTTGCAGATAAAAATAATTTCACTTTGACTGTGTCCTCTGTCGTTTGTGTTCAAGTCATATCAGGCCAGGTCACAGGGACCGTGTGTGCATCAATCTGGAGCCCGCCCAGCTCCTGAAAGGGGACATTATGGTAGGGGGGGGGGACAAAACCACAAGAGATGTTTCCAAAGACAGCAGCTTTAATAACAACTGCAGTGACTTCTGTAACCATGCCCTGGTTTCTCCCTGTAGATCAAATGCTACCATAAAAGCGACGTGACCTCCGAGCGCGAGGTGATTTTCCGGCTGCAGTTCCACACGGGAGCAGTACAGGGTTACAACCTGATGTTTGAAAAGGAGGACATGGAGAGCGCCAACAAAGGTACACTGAAAACAGGGACTGAGAGCAGGCCTCAACTTGTAGCTCAACAGCAGCTCCCCAGCTTTATATGGCCCCTAGTGAGCGCAGACTGGACACAAGTTATACTTTCAGCCCAGCAATCTTTGTTTCTTTTTCTTTTATTTTTTTTGTTTACTGGAAGAATCAAAGTAACAGAAAGCATTACAATGTCATAAATGTTTAAAAAAAAAAAAAAAATTTCCGGTTCTGAATGCCTAACATTTACAGCATTCCTGTGTGTGTTGTCATTATAGATCCCAGATTTCCAGACTATGGCAAAGTTGAGCTTGTATTTTCCGAGGGCCCAGAAAGAATCCCAGGTAAGTTTTTATTCCTTCACCTTTTAAAGGAAAATACAAATGAAATACAAAATAGAGTGGTTTATTTGGGCAGATAGAGGGCTCTCTTAATTTTACCTTCCGTGCCTTTTGCTCTGCTCCCCTGGTGAGAGAGGATGTGGAATGCCACAGAGAGGAAATGTAGTGTGAAGTGTGTGCTGACAGAGGGGTAAAGAAACACAGCATGTGCTGCCCCAGAACCCCACAGAAGTGAAACTATGTGGGTCTGTATCATTAACTATGCATTATGTACGCATCTGTGCCTATTTTGTTAATATGATGATCCCCCATATCCTGGGAATGCAAGTAAAAATACTTGTGATAGTTGTTTCACTGGATTTAGTCTGGTGGAGGGAAAAAAACAAGGCTATTTGAGAGCAACACTTTTGTTGTCTTGTGAAGTGAAAGTATTGTAAGAATGCTTAATTTTACAATGTAGTTTATTCTAACTTATTGTTGTCAGTGCTTGCGATGAAGCAACCTTAACTAGTCTAAAGCCTCGGTTATTTTGTATTTGATGCTCTCAGAACCCCTAAACCAGTTTGAACCGTATATTTCTCTCCATTCTATACATTTAAACACAATGTCTTGCAGAAGAATTGATACCTCTTTAAAATGTTGACATTTCTTCACTTTAAAGGAGCAATAAGTGACATTTCACCACTAGGTGGGCTCTTGAGCACTGTCTGTAGACCAAAATAAGATGTGGCAAGCCACGCCTCTCTCTACCTCCAAAATGTAAACACCAGACCAGTTTTCCATTTCAATTTTCCATTTTTGTAAAAAAAAAAATAATGCCCTGAATGTACGCGAGGATCACAGTGGGCAGCACACAAGCCCGCCGGTACTTCATTAAACAAGGCTAACTGTGTTAGCTGGGCTACCAGCTACTCACCTCACATAACAGTAACACCTGGCCCATTGGTGGTCAAACTTTCTCTGTCAACAATTAACCCACATGCCACGATTGTAGCATTACATTGTGTCAAATCAACATGGCAACACAAGTCTAACAAGACTGTAACACCAACAAAAACATCATTTGACTTCATGCTGTTACTCACCTGTCCGGAGGAGAAAAGCTAGCTCCAAGTGGAGCTGCTTCTGTTCTTGGAATGCTCTCCACCTCAGAAACGTGAGGCCTTAATCTTAATCCTTGCTTTGCCTCTTTCCTTATCTGACAACTTCCTTGCCAAAGACTGTTTTTTTTTTGGTTTGTTTTTTGCGGTAATAATGGGTCCTGATTGGCTGCGAGTGAACATGGCGCTGGCATTTTATGGGCAGAGAGGGCTAAGCCCTGAGTGGCAGCTGTTCACGTGCACAGACATGGATGCACGGCCAGCCCGGCTTTGTAAACAAGAGAGAACAACACAGAGATGAAGTGTGACTTCATACCATATTCCATCTGAAAAATACCTTTAGTTCATCACAAAACATTTTTTAGTTCTTTCAAATGATGTCATTTTGCTTATTGCTCTTTAAAACAATATTTTTGTGCCAACAATGGTTGGATGATGAGGTCTACTTGTCTGTAATTTTATCTCTTTATAAATCCAGCTGTTCTGTGAAGGCCTCTGAGGTTTGTTAGTGAACAATAGTAAGCAACCAACTTCGTGAAAACCAAGAAACACAACAAACAGGTCTGGAGTGAAGTTGTGGAGAGGTTAAAGCAGGGTTCAGCAACATCCAAGATATGCTCATCTCATGGAATATCTTTTTAATCCAGAGAGTGTGGCACAATCTTTAATCTAGAAAGGCATGACCCTCCACCTAATCTAACCGACCAAGAAGGGAAAGTCAGAGATCTTAGGCCCACGGTAACCGCGGAGGAGCTGCAGAGATCCAGGACTCCCCAGGGAGAATCTGTTATTACTATTAGCTGTACGTCCCATAAATTAAGCAGTGTTGAGTGTTGAGAAGAATGCCATACGCAGTCCTGTTTAAAGTTTGCCAAAAGCCATCAGGGTACAAAGCAAGCATGTGGAAGAAAGTGATCTGCTAAGATAAGACTGAGGTTGAACTTCTGAGGGTACATGCAAAATGCTACGTGTTGCGGAAAACTCCCATTGCCCATCATCCTGAAAACAACACACCATTCCCACTTTGCATTTGGCAGCAGGGATGCTTTTGTTCAGCAAGGACAGGGAGGCTGGTTAGACCTGATGGGAAGAAAGATTACGCTAAATACATAGCTATTCTGGAAGAAAACCTGATACAGTCTGAGAAGAGACTTCAGACTGATGTGGAAGTTCACCTTCCAGCAAGACAGCAGCCCAGAACATACAGCTAGAGCTACAATTAAAGAATGACCACGTTGGAATGACCCATTCAAAGTCCAGACCTTTCACTGGAGTATTTCAACTTCTTTCAGGGGTTTTATTCATAATTTTTTTCTTTCATCTCCACTATGTGCACTATTTTGTGTTTGTACCAAATCCTCATAAAAAACGTAGGAGCTTGTGGCTGTAACATGATGAAATTTGAAAAGGTTCAAGGCTTGTGGATACTTTTAGAAGGGACTATATGGGTGCCACTGGTTTAAAGATAAAATGTCAAATATTAACGTGAAAAATCAAAAAGTCCAAAACCCATCTGTTCAAAAGTAACTTTTATTGTTTGTTGTTTTATCTTTATTGTTCTGCTTGTTCTGTACAGTGTCCTTGAGTGTTCTGAAAGGTGTTTTTTTTTAATAAAATGTATTTATATTACTATGTTTATTCCTCATACTTTCAGTAGGTTCTATTTGCATGTCAGCCATACTGAATCTGAACTTGGGGGGGTCCCGACTTTAGGGGGAATTTTATTAGATTTTTATTGTTATATTTAATTTTATTTTTTGCCTAAAGCTTGGAAATTCCAAATCTTTGCATTTAGCATGCAGGAAAATGCCTTCTATCCTCCGTTTTCTGCGTAGACGTAAGGTGTGTCTGTAATGAATCTTGTGTATCTTTTTATGTTTTTCAAGAATGTGTATTTCCTTTTCAGGGGCTGACAGGTGGCAAAATGGGCCGGACATTATTGTGGACTACAACACAGCAGATCCTCTAACCCGCTGGGACTCGTACAAGAACATCTGTGATGGTGAAGGTACAGACATTTTGCTGCGTTGGTTGTAGTCTGACTCGGAGGACATTGTTATTTCATCTCCAAGGTCTATAATGATGAAACAAACATTACTGGAAGTTTCATGAATGCAGACAGAACTACAGGTGTTATTTAAAAGTAGTTTCCCTTTTTGCTAAACAAGCGCACACACTCATCCTATTATTTTTTTTCCCACAGGGGACTAAAATAGCACCTCCGGTCAAGTGGTATATAGGAACAGCACAAGGATTCCATTAACTTTCACGCCAGTAGCACTAACTCAGTTTTATGTTGCAGTTGATGTTTGAGAGTTTTTTTTTTGTTTTTTTTATCTGTGGAACCTAAAACCTCTGCATCCTGGCAGGGTAACCCTTTTAAAGTGACGAGAAAAGAAAGCAGAGGCCAACATGTTACCTTGGCCTGCAGAATGATGAGAATGGCAAGGAGTGTTGTTTCTGAGGGAAGCGCCGTTGTTTCCCTTTGGGAATGCTGAGTTCAGAGGAAGACTGGAGAGTTCTCAAGAGATTTCCTTTGTTGACTCTTGAAGTGAATAAGCATCCCACACACATGCAAACTCTCACTTCTGCACACCCACATGCATCTATGTGTATATGTATTTATATACATATATGTACTTAAAGAGCCACCCTGTCGGAGCGTCTTGTCCTCGCTGTGGTTGTCGCTCTCCGCTTAACCACAGCATTCACAACAACCTCTCAGAATAGAGCGGCGCGGTAGCGACATTAAAACCCAAATCCACCCTTTCCCAGTGTTCATTGAGAGTTTTTATAAGCCAAGCTTGACTTGATGAAAACAATCTGCCCTTTTTTATTATTATTTTCATTTAAAACACCCAAGCACGTCCCCACACTATTTTAACACCAGCTTCTGGGGAGTGCAATGAAAAGAAAACCACCCAAATTTATGAACTGATCAAAGGAAAGCAGATGCATCAACAGGAGCACTTTTCTTCATCCCGGCTGCCTTGATTCCAGAGCGTTCATGTGGGATATTTACTGCTTTGTTTTCGCGTGTAAACTCGAGCGTATGAGAGGAAGGACAGAGAACTTTCCCGAAATTCTGCATCTACTTACCAGGAGGGCTCGCTCTGAACCAGTTTGCCTCAAAGACACGCTTACCCAGTGACTTCTCTGGAGGAGGAAGTCTGGAAGCTGTTTGACACCTTAGTGATAAGGTTGTGAAAAGAAAGCCTTATTTACCTCAGTGGCTCTGTTTTCATTGCTAGAGTGTGTTTGGTGCAAAGTGAGAATTAAGACAAAGGTTGTTTGGTTTGGTTTATTTTTGAACCGGGCTGCTGTCTCTGCATAGTATATGGAGCTTCCTTCTAATTTTTCACTACTGTATATATCGAATCAGACATGGTTAAAAATGGACCCAATGTGTAATATTAATACAAATCTTACCATCCTGACAAATTAACTGACAAGTTATATCATTAGATGCATAAATGGAAAAAGAAAAAATGGCTTAAAAGGTGCTTTAAAGAAAGAGCTTTGGAATTTTAAAATGAGGATTTGTTAAAAGTCTATGAGCAGAAAATATTGTTTTTTTGTTTTGTTTTTTTTTACAGTGGATAACTGTTGTGAAATGCTAAACCATGTCAATGGTACAAACTGATCGCTCTCACAATCTTTAAGAATCAGTCAGTCTCATAATGTCCAATATCAGCATGAAGGATCAAGGTTTTTCCTTTGCATTGAGTGATCTTTATCACCCATTTAAGGAAAGACCTCCATGTTTCTCTGAACTTACATGAAAAGTCACTGGTAATCATTGTACTCAATAATTACTCTTATAACCAAACTAAGATCTATTTACCAGAAATTATACACAAATAAGAGTAAGAAAAGAAAATTTGCTCTAAAAGTGCCACTGAAATCTAAGTAGTTAACGTACATTTGTCTGGAAATTAAACGTGTGATTACATGTGCCCTTAAAAATTAGTAGCGCTTGTCAAGCTGCTTTAAAAAAGAAATGATCAAACATTGGCTTCTTTTGTAAAATTCCATTTTGATTAATGCCCTAAAACTGACTGCAATGTCAAAGTATAATAATAAATTAATCCAATTCTAACTACGCTGACTCTTCTCTCTAGTTGTGAAACCTTTTAAATGGTTGTTTATGTAACACACACACTAAAGCTACACAAACAGTGCCTTGCAAAAGCATTTCTACCCCTCAAACTTTTCCACATTTTGAAAAGCTACAACCACAAACTTCAGTGTGTTTTGTTGGGATTATATGATAGACCAACCCAAAATGATAATTGTAAACTGGAAGGAAAAGGACATATTTATGGAATTATGTCGGCAGGAAGGTGAATGAAACGATATGCGATGCAACCCAGCCCGCTGGAGGCTGCAAAAGGGTTGAGAAGTTCCAGACCTAAATCCAACTGAGACTATTTGGCAAGGCTGAAAAAATAGCCATTCGCAGGCACTGTTCAATCAATCTGAGCTTGAGCTGTTTTCAAAAGACGATGGAGAACAATGGAAATGGTAAAATAGGAGATTGTGATATTGTTGTTGAATGTTGCAGTGACAATATTGATTGTTATTAATTAATTAAAAATTTTCCCTACAACAATTTTGCCCCCATAGTCACAATGACCCCATCATTCTGTTTCAGGTATGTTGAAACGAGAAAATTAAAGAGCACCATTGAGCTAGTATATTTATTCCAGAGCAGACCCGTTGTGATAGCAGACACTCTAAGTGAGATTGTGATTCAATGTGTTGCTCTTCTCTGGTCTACACGGACATGGTTGGTAGGTGGTTCTGCAAAATACTGATTCAGGGGAGCTGAATAGAAATGCATACCGCACTTAAGGTTTTTATTTGTTAACAAATAAAAAAAGATTTAAACCATTTATGTTTTAAGTTCCACCTAACAACTTTGCCATACTTTGCTTTGGTCTATCACATAAAATTCTGGGAAAATTACATTGTGTGTAAGGTGACAAAATATGAAAAAAATGAATAAACATGACTATCCAAAGTACTGTCAAAGTTTGGGTTATTTAGAAAATCAATAGATTGTCTCCATTATGTTTTTGACTCCCATTTCAGAGACATTTGGAAAAGGCAAACTGGTCATAAAGGAGACGTAACACAGAGGGTTCAGTAATTGCATAGTCGTACACAACCAGACCTCCTAATGCTAGAGGAACTTAAGAAACAGTTGTGGTTTTTCTTCTCTCTGCACTGTAATCCATGGATATTTTAAAGGACTGACTAAACCATAATAGCAAACGTAGTGAATACTGGATGGAAATTATCAAATTTTTCTCAAGTTCACAAGCTGAGAACATGCTTGGGAATCTATCCCGACTCGCCGGTGTGAGATGAATTGAAGTAGGTTTTTTTTCTTCAAAAACAATTCTAGATCCCTCAGAAGGTTTTTCTTTTTTAAACATCAGTTTTTATCCAGTTTTGTGCATTAAGACCGATAACGTGTCTTCTCTTGACGCACAAAATTGAGAGAAAAACAACTTGCCCTCCGTCTTTCATGAAAATAGCTCTAGGCTCCCAGCAGAAGTAAATCTCTGCCTTTAATTACAAAGTGTCTCTTTACAGAGTGGATATGTGTTGAGCTCCAGGAATGTTGTTTTCATCCTCTGTCTTCTCTGCCACCCCCCCCCACCCCCCCCTCGATCTGTCACTCTTTTGCCTGCCTCCTGTCCTCCTACAACCCCCCCCCCCCACCCCAAACACACACACACACCCCCTCCCCAGTGGGGTAGTCCCGTAAAACATGGGCAAGAGCTCAGGTTACTGGTTTCCTCCAACCCTGTTCAGCTCAATAACCCCGCCTCACTTGTTTACATTCCTTTGCCCTTATATGGGCATTTGAAACCCCTTACCCCCCCACCTACACCACCTCTTTTGTAGAGTGCAAACTCTCTCACCTTCTCAGCAGAGAAAGAAAACCGGCACACTTATTGAAACTTTTGTGATTTGCCTTCCACTGTCCGCTTGTTTAAAGCCACGTTTGCTCTCATGCATCTGCACAGCTGCTTCTCCTTTACATTTTTGGCTTAACTCGAGACTCTGATTTTCTTGCATTCCTACCTGGTGACGACAGAGAAGGTAAGATATTTTCCTTTTGAAGTAGATGGGTGGCCATGAAGTAGTGGATGTTGGGGGGTCAGTGTTAGATGTCAGGGGGTTACGGGGGGTTTGGGGGGGGGGGGGGTCGGATGGCAAGAATCAAGGTGATGAGGTTTTAAATGCTGGCTTGCACCTTGCTAAATGTAATGTCATGACAAGGGTTTGTTGGAAAACTCCCGTCGGAGCAGGCCAGCGTTGAGCTTTAAACTGAAGCTGCTCAAGATGGGATGCAGGTTTGTGTGGGGCCCGAGCCACGCACAAAAGAAGCTTTTGCAGAAGAAAAGAAGGAAGGGAAAGGGGGGAGGTTATCATGCGTGTCTGGTATTCAGAGTTTCTAGTCATAGTTTTACTAATGGCCAAGCACTTAAGGTGATAGCTTGAGACAGAAGCACGGGAGTCAAGTTCTAGCTCTTTTGTTTGAGGCATAGAGGGAGTGACAGTCAAACAGCATCTTTCTTTATTCTGTATTTGCGGTTTTCTCTTTTTTCTGTTACCCTTGAGCATTAAGAAGGTTGTTTGGACATGTGCTGAGGGTCAAGGGGCAAGTGAAAGTGTGTCATGTGGTTCAGTCACAGCTGTGTCAGGAATGCACCCTCTTGACCATCTAAGTCATGTGCCTGCATGTATAAGATTTGACATGCTATCCATAACCTGTACACGAAGATCAATACTGGCTACCTGAATCTTGACGTTTGACCTGGTTCATTACTAATAGTGGAACCCTGGGCTTTTTTTGCTTTAAATGAACAAGTAAAATAATACTTTTAAGTAATTTGTCTCAATATGGTGAAATTATTAACTTCCATCTCCCCTTCCAGTGCTTTAAAGAAAGAGCATAGGAATTTTGAAATGAGGATCTGTTAAACGGTTATGAACAGATAATATTGTTTTTTTTTTGTTTGTTTGGGTTTTTTGTGCTGTGGATAACTATTGTGAAATGAAAATGCAATGCTAAACCATGTCAATGGTACAAACTGATCGCTGTCACAATCTTTAAAAATCCGTCAGGCTCGTATTGTCCAATATCGGCCTGAAGGATCAAGGTTTTTCCTTTGCATTGAGTGATCCTTATCACCCATTTAAGGATAGACCTCCATGTTTCTCTGAACTTACATGAAAGATCACTGGTAATCATTGTACTCAAGAATTACTCTTATAACCAAACTAATATATGTGTACAAGCAATTCATTAATTAAGGGAGCAGAAATACACAACAACAAGAGTAAGAATCAATGCTACTTAGGCCAATGCAACTCCACAACTAGTAGTTATGGGGGAAAGCAGGAAGGGAGCATGAATTCAAAAGCTTGGAATCAGTTTTTAAAGGAGAAGTCCGGTCAAAATCAGAATTCAAACTGCTGAAAGTACTTTAAATATAAAACTACTACATACTGTGCAAAAAATTATAAGTTTTTTTAATTAATAATAATTCTCATTTAATCATGTTTATGTGGAGGAATCCATCTTGGTCAAGAATAGTACTGTCACCTCCCATTTTTTGACGTCACTCGGCGGACCCGCTGTTGAGCAAGTTTCAACGCTCTGTTTGTCACGGCGCACTATTTTCCAAGATCAAACTCAGTCGGGTCCTACAGTATATATCTATACACGCGTGTGTGTGTGTGTGTGTGTGTGTGTGCGCGCTCCGCGCAGCACGGCTTTGCATCTAACAGACCGGGTTTCAGTTTCAGTTTGCAGCAGAGCGTGCGCACACACACACACACACAGACACACAGCGGAGGAGAGATCGCTGAAGTGACTTAAGTTAGCTGATTATTATAGTATAAGTATTAAAATATAAGAGCATTCCAGCACATGCTGGGCTGAGCACGGCTTTGCACCGGCGCTGCAGCTGAGCGCACACACACACACACACACACACACACACACACACACACACACACACACACACACACACACACAGCGGAGGAGAGATCGCTGAAGTGACTGTGTTGAAATAAGCAATGTTTTTTCCACTTTTACCAGTTGTGTTGGAACATCCGATGGCCATGCACGTGGGCATTGTTGCTTCAGCAATAGCTCTTGGGAATGTCAGCGGTGAAGTCCTCTGGAAATCCGAAATAATTATTGATGATCGCAGCTGTGTAGAATGGCTCCTATTGACTTTGCATGGAAAGCGGAGAGAAATACTGTCGCCGCTTCCGCTCTTCCACGTCGCAGGATGTGATGTCAAACGCCCCTTACTGCCCATATTTGGGCAGTCATGTCAGCCCCCATACACAGTGATTCAGACGACAATTTATGTTTTTATTTTCTTATTGATTAAAGATAAGTTCATTAAATAACCACAAATGTATTAGTTTTAGTTATAGCTAATGATACCCTGATTTTTCCTTGTTGACCGGACTTCCCCTTTAATTAAGAGTAATTTTCATTTGAAGGTCCTTTTATGGGGGCATAAAGAGCATCTTGGTGAAGAACAGTACTGCCACCTCCCAGTTTGTGACGTCAGGTTGCGGTATCGGCTGTCGAGCAAGTCCCAATGCCCTATCTGTCCCCTTGTAAATAAATATCCGTTTTCATGCCAAAATATATTTTTTTAACCCCTTAAACAAAGATAGACATGGTATTAAGCACTTAAATTAAGAAATTTAAATTTCTCCAGTGCGTTATGAGGCGGAGGGATATTTCAACGTCACTTAGTTTAGAGCCCAAACAATCGACTACACTTTCAGAAACCAGCCCAAAAAACGGAAACCTGCAACTCATGAAATTTACAAGCGACTTTAGAAAAGAAGACCAAAGTCGCATAAAATAAGTGGGCTTCGCAACAGTGAGCATTCTTTCCAAGTGTGTCGTATCACTCCGCCCCTCTGGTCGGGTAAACAAATGTCCCGGCAAATTTCTACATTATAAAAAAGAAAAACCTACCGAAGATTCTCGCTCTCATGTCATCTTGAAGACATTCCTCTTCCAAATGTTGGCTACAGACGACGTGTTTTCTCTCTGGCCAGAAGTTCAATGGCAATTCATCCCTCTTCAAGTAGGTAATCCAAAAAAACAACCGGTGGTGGATCATGAATTGGAAAGGTGAAAAAAACTAATGTTTTTTTCACTTTTACCCGATGTATTGGAACATCCAACTACCATGCACGTGGGCATTGTCACTTTAACAATTGCTGTCGCGAATTTCAATGGTGAAGTCCTCTCGAAATCTGAAATAATTGTTGTTGATCGCAGCTGTGTACAACAGTTCCTATCGAATTAGCTTGTAGAGCGCAGTGCCTTACCGCGACATTACGTCACAGGATGTGATGTCGGGCGGCCATTATTGCCCATATTTGGGCAATAATGGCCGCCCCCATACACAGTGATTGAGACGACAATTTATGCTTTTCTTTTCTTATTGATTAACGCTAAATTCATTAAATCACCACCAACGTATTAGTTTTAGGTATAGCTAATGATCCACTGATTTTTCCTTGTTGATCGGACTTCTCCTTTAACACCAGACCAACCAGGGATAGAACTGGACAGTTTACCAATCAGACGCTGACTTAGGATAACAGTAAAAAAATGAATAAATGTTAACATTTTTCCAAACCACATTCCTTAGACTCGATATGTAATGAAAAATGGTAGCAAGATATCAGTTTAGACAAAACACTATCTTGTGACTGGACATTCGCAGCTTCAAATATGATCTTTCAATTGAATAAGAAGATGGGGAACTTTCAAGGTTGAATGTGTGAATGATCAATATTTAAAGAAAGTTTGATATATGTTGGCAGGCATTCAAAATCTACTTTGAGCATCACACTTGTCAAGGTCATACAGTTGTGGTCAAAAGTGTACATACACTTGTAAAAAAATCATAATGTTATGGCTGTCTTGAGTCTTCAATAAGTTCTACAACTCTTATTTTTCTGTGATAGAGTGATCGGAACACATACATGTTTGTCACAAAAAACAGTCATAAAGTTTGGTTCTTTCATAAATTTATTATGGGTCTGCTGAAAATGTCACCAAATCTGCTGGGTCAAAAATATACATACAGCAACAAAATTTGTCAACTTTGGTGATGTAGCGAGTTGTGTCAATCAAATTAGCTTCATGTCATGGCCTCTTCACTTCTTCTAAGTGATTCTGATTGACTACAGCTGTTGACTTCTCATGAGCCCATTTAAATAGGGCTCATTTGACCCAGTGATTAGACTCAGCTACAAAAGCTACAATGGGAAAGTCAAAGGAACTCAGTGTGGATCTGAAAAAGCGAATTATTGACTTGAACAAGTCAGGGAAGTCACTTGGAGCCATTTCAAAGCAGCTACAGGTCCCAAGAGCAACTGTGCAGACAATTATACGCAAGTATAAAGTGCATGGAACAGTTGTGTCACTGCCACGATCAGGAAGAAAACGCAAGCTATCACATGCTGCCGAGAGGAGATTGGTCAGGATGGTCAAGAGTCAACCAAGAATCACCAAGAAGCAGGTCTGCAAGGATTTGGAAGCTGATGGAACACAGGTGTCAGTCTCCACAGTCAAGCGTGTTTTACATCGGCATGGACTGAGAGGCTGCCGTGCAAGAAAGAAGCCCTTGCTCCAGAAAAGGCACCTTATGACTCGGCTGAAGTTTGCTGCTGATCACATGGACAAAGATAAAACCTTCTGGAGGAAAGTTCTCTGGTCAGACGAAACAAAAATTGAGCTGTTTGGCCACAACACCCAGCAATATGTTTGGAGGAGAAAAGGTGAGGCCTTTAATCCCAGGAACACCATGCCTACTGTCAAGCATGGTGGTGGTAGTATTATGCTCTGGGGATGTTTTGCTGCCAGTGGAACTGGTTCTTTGCAGAAAGTAAATGGGATAATAAAGAAGGAGGATTACCTCCAAATTCTGCAGGAAAACTTAAAACCATCAGCCCGAAGGTTGGGTCTTGGGCGCAGTTGGGTGTTCCAACAAGACAATGACCCAAAACACACATCAAAAGTGGTAAAGGAATGGCTAAACCAGGCTAGAATTAAGGTTTTAGAATGGCCTTCCCAAAGTCCTGACTTAAACCCCATTGAGAACATGTGGACAGTGCTAAAGAAACAGGTTCATGCAAGAAAACCATCACATTTAGCTGAACTGCACCAATTCTGTCAAGAAGAGTGGTCAAACATTCGACCTGAAGCTTGCCAGGACCTTGTGGATGGCTACCAAAAGCGCCTAGTTGCCGTAAAAATGGCCAAGGGACATGTAACCAAATACTAATGTTGCTGTATGTATATTTTTGACCCAGCAGATTTGGTGACATTTTCAGCAGACCCATAATAAATTTATGAAAGAACCAAACTTTATGACTGTTTTTTGTGACAAACATGTATGTGTTCCGATCACTCTATCACAGAAAAATAAGAGTTGTAGAACTTATTGAAGACTCAAGACAGCCATAACATTATGATTTTTTTACAAGTGTATGTACACTTTTGACCACAACTGTACATAATTTGGACATGAGCAATATTTGTAACTATAAAAAGTCAGGCAAGGAGACTGTAGGTTCTGGAGCAACACAGTTAAAGTAGATGAGAGGTAAAATTATGTGTAGCAAATATCCATCTCAAGTAAGATATTAACTGTTTGCAATAAATTAACAGATTCTCATCTCAGAGATCCTGACTCATCCTGTTAATGGGTTGGTTATTTGTTTTGTCTTGAATGTTGGGGTTTATATGTTGAGGTTTGATTCCTGTTGTGTCCCTGTCAATCACAGAATGACATGACCGTGTCCATTTGATGGAGTCCTGTCTTTGTCAGTCCCCTGTTTGTGTTGTATCTGCGTGTGACCATACCAGCTGACTGTATGAAGCTGCAGCATCTCTTCTGTTTTGCAGCACCACGCTCTCAGGGCCTAAACCAGGATAAAGCAGCTACCAAGAGGAGTGCTATCGGTGGAGAGGCCACGCTGGGCAGAGGGACCCGCACCACCTCCACAACCTCCAGCCCTGACCATAGTGACCACGCCCTCTCAGTGAGCAGCGACTCAGGCCTGTCCAGCACATCTCTGTGGGTGGAAAAACCCACACCTGTCACCACCACCACCAACAACAGCAGCAGTACCATTGTGAAGGCCAACCAGGGACCCAGTCCACAGGAGAAGGTCCAGCTGAAACAGCTTCTTAGTGGTTTTGGTCTTGACGATCCTTCCCTAGATGAGATGGACGAACCAGACCCTAAGCTGGGCTTGCAACAGACCCTTCCAGCACAGTTGCACTTTAACGGAGACACCCAACCCCGAGAGAGGGAGACTGACATCCTCGATGATGAAGTCAACACTGGTCATGACCTGCATAGTGTGGACAGCCTAGGAACCCTGTCATCGTCGTGCCACAAGAGTAGCCAAAACTCCCTGCTGTCAGATGGCTTCGGGTGTCCTGGATCAGAGGAGCAACAAAACCAGCACCACCTGCATCACACTGTGCCGCAACACATGGATGATCTCGAGAGATCCTATGCAGAGGCTAGAAGAGCCTTTTTGAGCTCCAGAAGCAACTCTGTGGCTTCCTGCAACCCCAGCAGTGCTCCTACACCAAAGCAGCATGTGTACAGACAGGGGAGCTACTCAACGCAGTCTTGGGTTCGGCAGCAACAAATGGTCGCCGCACAGCAGTTCAACTTCATGCCGGAGGAAGGAAATGACACTGAAAGATATTCTGCAGTCAAATCTGGAAGTAGTTCACCAAAAGAAGGTCTGGCCAACCAACCACAGAACCCCATCAGGGACAAAAAAGTGGACACTGTTAAAAACACAACGCCTTACAGGGAACAGCCAGCCACCAATAACAACAACAAAAACAACAAACACGATGACGAGATTAAATCCTTAACAATGGATATTGATAACTCCATTGATCAGCTGAATCAACTGATCATGGACCTGGATCCAACTTTTGTACCTAGATCAGGCCTCAGTAAGTCCGCCAAGAGGGACGGCGGGACGCAGTTCAACGGCCTAGTCGGCAAAGGTTCAAACAGCATCGACGTCAGATTCAACGATTGTAACACGGCAACTCTAAAAACCACACAGCAGACAGGTAAGATAGCTGGCCTGGGTTTTCTTGAATCATGTCATCGAAAGAAGTATTTCATGAAAGTAGAGAAGTTAGTTACCAGGGTTTAAATGGTGTGAGGTATAAGCTAGTGTGCAGGGTTCCTACTCAGTCTGGAAAAGTCTGGAATTTGTTTAATTTGATAACTTTGGTAAAAGATAGGGGAGAATGGAAGAAAATGTTTGAGACTTTGTTTCTTGTTTACATTTGTCTTAAAGTTATAACAATTCATTGTCCATTATCCATCCCTCCTTTGTCCATCCATTCATCCATCTGTTCATTGATTTATCCATGTACTATCCATTCATTCATCTGTCTGTACCTCCATCTATCCACTATATATTCATCTTTCCATCTGTCCGTCAGCCTTTCAAATATCCCTTTCTCCATTAATCTATTCATCATTAATCCAATTCTCTGGTCATTCACTCATTCATTATCCTGTCTTCCGTCGACCCTCCCCTCCCTCCCATCTCGCTTGGGTTTAAGCTCCATATTCAAAGCCCAGCCACTGTAAATTGATAGCAAGTTTTGTGCTTTAAGTTAAAAACAAAATCGTCAGAAAGCCAATACAATTTCAAAATGTACGTTTTTAAAAAGGTGTCATTTTTCAATGAAAAAGGTTCCACAACTGTGAGTATGAGGGAAAAATGTCTTTGTCCATCAAACAAAACTTAAACATCATTAGTACCTTAATAAGCTCCCCAGAGGTGGATAAATCTGGCTTCAGAAAGTAAAATCCATGCCTGGTTTTCTTTCATGCTGTTCACTTAACCAGGTGATTTTATTCTCTGGCTGTGCTGTGGAGCTGGAAATGCAAATGGTTGGAACTAATTTCCGGACCGGCTTTTTACTTTCTGAACCTGGATTCCCCACCTCTGACGGAACACGTTCTCTCTTCTCTCCCTCCCAGCATGTTTTCCTGGCAGAAATGTCAGGGTTACTGCCAGTATTTCAGATCTTGTTTTCTGAAGAAAGAGTTCTGTCCAAACTTGTATGTGTACCTATAATCTGAGTGCTGGATCAGTCAGGTGCATGAAGAAAGAGCGCAGCTTTTCATCAGGCTTTGTGAACATCTCTGCCTCTTGCATTTTGATAGCACGGAATACATATCTACTTTAGCAGTGTTATGACCTAAAAGATCTCATTTCCATCACAGTGTAGTCTTGTGCTATAAATTATATTAAAATAAACTGTGGTTGTGCATTGTAAGCAGGCTTGTGTCTAAAGTGGATATTTTTACACAGGATATTTTCACAAAAGATAAAATCTATCATCTCTGATCTCATCTATCAGATGCATTCAGTGTTGTGGAAAAAATGCTAAAATCTGATTTTTTTTTCCCCCTTTGACTCACTCAGACTAACTTAAAGTAAAGGTTTATCATTTCATCAGGCAACGTTTATACATTTTGTCTCTTCGTGCTGCAGAGATTATAATCTGTCTGGAAAAGATTAAATTCAGGTTGTATTATTATGTATTGTTGATTTAAGAAGGTGCAGTCAAACTGAAACCCAGCCATGGAGAGAAAACCATAGAAAGCTGTGTAGCTTCATGAATCATAGCTTACAGGTAAAGATGAGGGGGCAGGAGGAGGGGGCGAGCGATGTAGAGGCCTTAGGAATTTCCAAAGTTAGAACAAGTGAGCCCGCAGGCGCACCTTTTTCCATTTGAATCCAAACACTTACCTGTCAGTGCATATCAATACAGACGCTTCACTTACAGGAAACGCTAAAGAGAGAAGAGTGGTAGCTTTCATTGTTGTTTTTTATTTTAGACATGTAACTCATGTGTTGGGACTAAAACCCTTTTTATCCTTCTGCCTGTCTTCTTTCTGCTAAAACAGGAAGTTAAAGTCAACCGTTTTAAATCAACATTTCTGAATCGAAAAAGTTGCTTTTACTGTAAAGATTTAAGAATCTAAGGAGGTTAGTTTAGTCTTTAAACGGTCCCAATTTACAAGGTGAAGCTTAAACTTTTAATGCAGGTATTACTGCACCATTGGGTGTCACTGAAGAGTTTGTTTGGCAAAGCTTCTGATTTATCTTGCAGGTCAATCAGGCTACAGCATGTTTTGGCTTTTCATTTGTGTCAGACGCTGTGCAAACACTTCACCAATATCAGTGATTTGTAGGTTCGCTCGGATTATGCTTGGAGCAGTCATAGTGTACAGATCTAGTGGCAAAGGATGAACATTTAAAGATGGTATTTTCTGTGCAGCAACGTATACAGTATTCTGTTGATTGAACTTGGTATAAATGTAAACAATGTTCCAATGATGGAGTTTAACATGTGAGCTTCTGTACAAATTCCCCGTCATAAGTTACAGTCGAAAACAAATAATGTATTTACATATACTCTAAAAGGACCCTGTCATTTAATAAGAAATGGTAAACTTGTTGAAATAAGATGTTTGACATATTGTGTCAAACTATGTCTTTTTGTGACATTATGTCATAAACTGAGTCATACGATATTATTAGAATATTATTAGATTATTATTATTAGATGATATT
The DNA here is from genome assembly GCA_037039145.1 of Fundulus diaphanus. Classification (NCBI taxonomy): domain Eukaryota; kingdom Metazoa; phylum Chordata; class Actinopteri; order Cyprinodontiformes; family Fundulidae; genus Fundulus; species Fundulus diaphanus. The sequence goes on along the minus strand of CM073133.1, from coordinate 28,265,207 downwards.
ATTAGAATGCATTAGCATTAGAATATGCCTGATTGTTTCAATATTTCTTTATTCTTTAGCTTTTATTCCAGATGGGGTGATAAAATACATGTTTTGTTCTTATGTTTTATTCAGAAGTTCTAATGGGGCTTTTTGCCATCACATTTGCCCAGAGTTGCCCAGATGTTTGAACCAGCACAGTCAAACTTAGAATAGCAACATCTGTAATACCAATCATTTTGGAAGATGACGACATCCCGGGAGCATAATCTCTATATGCCTCAATTGAGGAACACAGAGTAGAACCGCTTAAATGTTGGTTGAAATGTAGAGGCCTCAAAATGAGCTGAGAGAAAGGAATATTAACAGAAAGGTAGGAGAGGCTGTCCTCTCGCACGATGGATCAAACATTTGAACAATGAATCTGCGTAGATTTACAGCTAATACGATGAAATATGTGTGTGTATATATATATATATATATAAATGACATGCCTATGTTTCAAATTATAATAGATCTTATCGCAAAAAATTGACTTTTAATTCTTTTTTGCGATAACCCTTATTTTTAAAGCTGTAAAGTCAATCATTCTGCTATTAAGAGACTCACCTTCACACACACACCACTTCTCAGACACACACAAAGAAGATCACCAATCTTTTGAGTAAAACAAGTGACTTGCTCCATGAAAAGAAACTCAACCAAACAAGGCAAGGCAAGTTTATTTGTATAGCACATTTCAGTAACAAGACAATTCAAAGTGCGGTACATGAACAGACCATAAGAAAAGAAAATGTTACAGAGGAAAGCACATTGCAGTGGAACAGTAGCATAAGGTCAAGATATAAGACAAATTGGATTACAAACGTCAACATTAACATTAATAGACAAGTCTAAACAAATTTAAAGAAACTCAGGGTTTCAGCACTTTTACAGTCTTCTGGGAGTTTGTTCCAGATAAGTGGAGCATAAGAACTATAAGCTGCTTCTCTGTGTTTGGTTCTGGGTATGAAGAGTAGATTTGAGCCAGAAGACCTGAGTGGTCTGGAGGGTTGATACACTGATAATAAGTCTGTGATGTATGCAGGCAGCAATATTCTGGATCAATTGAAGCTGTCTGATCAACTTTTTGGCAGACCTGTGAAAACACAGTTGCAGTAATCAATTTGACTAAAAAGAATCGCATGGATTGGTTTTTCAAGCTCCTGCTGAGACATTAGTCCTTTAATCCTGGAAAGGTTCTTCAGGCGATAGAAGGCTGACTTTGTAATTGTAATCTACACCCAGATTCCAGACCTGATCAGTGGTTCCTATCTGAAGCAGCTGAAGTTGTGCGCTAACTTAAAATCGCTCTTCCATTGGTTCAGAAATTAATACTTCAGTTTTGTTTTTATTCAACTGTTGAAAATTTTGGCACATCCATGCATTGATTTCTTCTAAGAATTTGCTCAGTGCTTGAATGGGTTCATAGTTACCTGGTGACATGGTGATGTAGAGCTGTGTGTCATCTGCATCGTTATGATGTGATTATGTGATTTTTGTAGTTTCTGATATAAAGTTACGTACCTACTAACACAAAAAAGTCCTGTCCTTTAAGTAGGCTTTAAACCAGTTGAGTGCTGTACCAGAAAGACCGACTCAGTTTCCCAGGTGCTCTAACAGACTTGAGTGATCACCTGTGTTGAATGCTAAACTCAGGTCCAGTGATATCAGCACTGTGGGTCTTCCACAGTCTGGATTTATATGGATTTCTATAAACACCTTGACAAAGGGCGGCGTCTGAGCACAGAATCCTGACTGGAAGACGTCAAAGCGGCTGGTCATTATTAAGAATATTTTTAATTGTTGAATTATGGAACATTGAAACCGAAGGAAGAAGAACTTAGTTGGTGTACGATTTCTTCTAAGCTTTTGTGGTTTATTTGGCTGAATCGGGACATTTTGTCATGATCAGTTCTAGTTTAAGACTACTTTGGTACTGAAATTGATATGGATGTATAGACTGCCCCTCTAATCTTTTGGATTTTCTCAGTAAAGAAGTTAGCAAGTTCATTGCAGGCCCTTGTGGAGTGGAAGCCACCACACTGTGAAGAGGGTGCATCTAATCCTTACAAATGCATGAATTTAGCATGGTATTTATACACACAGGGACTTTTCCTGCTCGTAAAATAGTTGTCAAGGAGGATGGGGTTGATATTTTAGCCTGGTACTTGTTATGCGCGGCCAGGAAAATAGGTTCTGTCGGGAATTAAAAGCCAAGCCCAAATAAGCTACTTCATGTACAAAAACAAGCTAAAAAAAGCCCACACCCACGAGTCTTGAAAGTTGGAAATAACTTTAGAGAAAAAGAAGCCTAATGTTGCTTATAATAAGTGGACTATGCAACAATGACGCTCGCATACACACATAAACACCCCTGCTGACCACCAGCCCATTTCAGAGACTGTTTCAGCACAAGTGTGCAGTCAGTAGCTGTGTTTCCATCTAATTATCCTGCAAATTTTGTGCAAACTTTTAAAACATTGCAAAAAAGAAAATGCGCATCAGACATGTTTCCATCTACTGGTTTGTAGTGAATTAACCAGGCGAAACACAGCGTAATGTCGTCATACGTTGACATTGGGTGTAATAAACAGGAAGTAGAGGTTGCTAACTAGCACGGATCACAGATCAGCAATGGAGTGAGGCTTTAGTGAATGTGCTGGCTTTTTTTTTTCACGGATGAGACTAAGAGATGCTGAAGTCTCTTCACCAGTTCACACGTACCTGTTGTTGCTTCCTGCCCTGTTTTCGAGTGTTATGTGAATATCCGGGATAACGGCAGCAGAAATGGCTGATCAGTCATGTGAGGTAAACGTTCGCTACATCAGAACTAATTCGACAAATGGGTTTCCATCTCCTCTTTAGCGCATTTACTGTTCTTTGAAAAAGTAAAAAACTACCCAAAGACGGCGTAAAAACTTTTTTTCCCCAAATTTTGATGAATTAATTCAAATTTTGCTGTTTCCAACCACCTTTTCTAATGCGATACTTGAAAATGCACATTAAAAAACGTTGATGGAAACGTGACTAGTGGGGGGGTTTACAATATGTTTACAATGATGGGGGATGTCAGGGATTGTATGATTATGTTTTCATTCCGCTGAGAAAAAGCCAAATAAACATAGCCTACCTCCACAGAAGACGTTGCAGTCACGGGTATTATGTCTGGACATTCAGTTGCTGGCTCCTTACCACAGACAAAATGCACATATAGGTGTCTTTGGTCAGTTTCCACAGTAAAGTCCTCTTGCTTACAAGCTCATATCCAGCACTGATATTTCTCTGCATTCCTTCATGGTTTAGGTAAACGAATGAAAAACTCCCTTAATGTGGTCACGACCTTGCCAACAACAACAACAATGGTGGTCTCCATAGTTGCAGTTTTGCTGCACAGGCTTTTCAACCTACTGTGTTTTTGCACTTGTAGTCCTGTGTAGCTTGGAGGAGAAATTCCACATCGGTCCAAATAAAAGCTTCTTTTCTTACTCCTGCAGTGATAGCAGTCGCCATTCTTCTTCATCTTTCTCTTGTTCCTCCCACAGTACGGTGGTACCACACCACCCACTGGTGTGGCAGTTTTGGCTTCAGGCGGTTTCATCATTACACTCAAACTTTTCTGTGTGGATGTCTTAATTTGGCTTTGTTCACCTTCATATATATGTAGCATTAGTGTGTTGTGGAAAGCTTGCCTGGTCAAATGAGTCTTGATTTTAGTAACGGATTGTAGATAGTACACTTTGGGACCATTAGTACCAACTAATAATTGTTTAAACACCACAGTTCACCTAAGTCTTTTTGCTGACCATGGGTGTCTTTATGAGCAGAGTGTACCCACCTTCTAATGACTACTTATTGAGGGATAATGCACAATGTCTCAATGCTGAAATTATATCAAACTGGTTTCATGACAACCGGTTTACTGCACTCAGACCAGATTTACATTATGGGTGTGCAGCCATCAAAACTGCAGCAGCTGTGTGATGCTATAAGGTCAATATGGACCAACATGTCTGAGGAATGTCTCAGACACATTGTTCAACCTATGCCAGGAAGAACTAAGCCAGCCGTGAAGGCAAAAAAGGGTCCAAGCAGGATTTGCAGGATGCACTTGTGGACCATGACAAGCAGCTGCTGTGGCGATACTGGGACAAGCAGAGTGAGAAAACTGGTGTCTCTGAGAAACCGTCCTTATATTCCGCAACAACATATATTGGTTTGCTGTAAACATTACCCAACTTGCTGTGAATTTATTTTTGTTTTTGTGCAGAAAAAAAATTGGTAAACAATCATAGCAACTAATTTCAAAGAGCAGACATACTAAATGCTGTATCTTTACCAGAAGCTGTAAAGTTGGTGTTTCTGGCAATGTGTTTTGTTTTTTTGTTCGTTATTATCTATTGTTCAAATGACATGTCAAATATATCACATATTGAAAAGGAAAATACATAGAAATAAACAAAATGTCAAAATCCTAAGAGATTTGCTCTACGCCAAAAACTGATAATGATTATATTTGTTTCTCTCAGAAATGCATTTAGGGAATCCTTTGAAAAATTTAACTTTTGGTTAACATGAATCAGCTTAAGCTGGCTTCTAATAAAGCCATTTAGCTGAATACATTCTCTGGCTGAATTCAGAGGCTGAGACATGGTTTCCCAGCTGGCATCTAACCCAATGACGCCACTCTGCTTGGTTTTGCCAGCACTGCAGTACATGCACAAAAGCTGCTCTAGATACAGACGGTCATCCTCCTGCACAGACAGTAGCGTAGTTGAAGTTGAGTGAATCTGTCCCAGCTGAATGGTTCTGGCAACAGTAGCTGAAAGTTAAGCTCCACATTTGCACATATCAGAATCAGCTTTAAGTGCCATGTTTGTGCAGACAAACAAGGAATTTAACTTCGGTTCCACTTTTCTCTCAATGGAGACATTTTAAGTACATAGACACAAAAAATAAAATAGAATTTGTTCTGTAAATATTTATAAATTAATGTTTCTACTAAAGAGGAAGATATGGTTGGATTGGTGTGAATACACATGGTTTTGGTCTGGGTACTCTTACTGGTAAAGATTAATCAGATTGACAGCCTAGGGGAGGAAAAACTCTCTGTGGTGACTGGTTTTTGTAAACAGCACTGCCCTGAAGGTAAAACTCCAAAGAGTTTGTGTGCAGAATGAAGGTGTAGGTAAAAATATGAACCTCAATTTTATATGTCACCATGCATCTCCTTGGTTTGTTTTTCAACTGGACTACAGGTTTATTTCTTCAGTATTGTTTTTTTTTTTACTACAGTATTTTATATTTTTCATAATCTTTGTTAAAAGCTGTTTGATTTTGGACATTTCTGTAAAGCATAAATGCAAAACTCTCCTACATGTCATTTGTGCGTGCATCAGACAAAATGAATAACAATCCAAGGCGTTAGCGCTTCTTCATCATTAGCATTCTTTAGTGCTTAGAGGTCAGAGCTCACTGGGAGGGCTGAAATTAACACTGTGGTGATGAGTGGCAACACCTCTCACTGGAGTCACACACGCACACACACACACACACACACACACACACACACACACACACACACACAGACAGACAGACAGACAATCTCCATGCTGTTTATTAGCCCGCCATCAGACTCGTCCTCTGAGAAAGATTACAAGATGTTTAACTTGTTATCAGTAGTGGTCACTTTTAAATTGAAGTAAGTTTGTTTGTCTCAAATTATAAAACATTTTTACCTGGGAAATATGCAGTTGAAATCAAATGCTTACATTCACAGTATTAAGAGAAACATAACCATTTTGTCCTCACTGTCTGGTTATAGATCAGACTGAACTTCACCTGTTTCGGTCAGGTGGTATGACCAAAGATAATTGAATATCGTTCCACATATTCCACAATAGTTTTGTGGACTTTTGACTAAATTTTGGCACAGAGACTCCCTTCTTCAACTAAAAGTCCCTTCCTGTTTAATGCTTTGAGATGTTGCCTCCATCTTTCCGCAAAATCTTCAGTTCTCATGAAGTGCACAGCGATCTGTCCTGCAGCAGCACCCCCTGTTGCTGCATTTGAAATTCAGCAACAATTATGTTATAAATGGGAACACACAATCCTGATGTCGGACGCGCATCGCAAGATACTCCCCTATGCCCCTTTTCTATCAAGCAACCAATGCTGGCTGCGTCCTGTGGACAGATTTTGCTCCCAGGCATTCAAGTTTTAATTCAGTGCAAGGCGCTTAGCATTCCTTTACGAGACAGTTCCATCGGGAACAGCGATGCTTCTGCTATTCCCTTTCCAAGACCAAGAGTTCAGTAATCTGTTCCATCTCGGAGCGTTTCAGCACGACACATCTAATGTGTTGAAAGAGCCAACACCTTCACATGGTCTAGTGCTTTTATTCTTATGTTGATTTACTCATTTCACACCTAAACAAAATCCTCTTCATCATATCTTGGCTGATTGGATATTTCATTGACGTCTTATAATTAAGCTCTAATTGCCTCTAATTCTAACAGCAATCCTAACTCACCCCAAGAAATTCAGGATACAAGGAGGTTTTGTCTGATTTATGTCATGTTTATGTCATGTTGTAAATTTATACACTTACTTCCTTGAAGTCTGTTATGCCCATATAGCTTTGTTTACAATAAATCAACTGCCTGGTGCTGTCTGCTTGTGTGTGTGCAGCTGTCCAGTCCAACGATGGGCGACGGGGCATAACCCGGGGTTTGAGTTACCAAGGGAAGGATGTAATGGATCACCACGGCTTTTGTAACACAGGGTGGGGTGACCCAGAGGAGTACAAGGGCCAGCAGATATATCCTCCATCTGTCTCTCAGTTTCAAGTAAGTTTGGCATGGTACCAATTCCGTCTTTCCAAATTATGTTGTTGTGCCTTATGAAATTTTCTGTTGCAAGTACCTGCGTCATGTATCATGCATTGTCTTTTGCAGCATTCCACATTGTGTAGAAGTGACAGTACCAGTTATAGAGGCCCGGGCCCAGATGACACCGGTGGAACTGAGGCAGGAATTGACCAGACTCCACCCACTCCTGCATTCCCCATCTCACCACCAACGCCTTATGGTAGATAACGTACATGTTACGTAAAACTAATGAGACTTCTCATTCTGCATTAAAGCTGTCTCACCATATGCCGCTTTATATTTCCAGTGTCAGAGTTCCCTGAATTCAGGCAAACTCCGTCTCCCAACATGCAGTCACATGGAAGCTTCAGAACAAACCAAGGTAGGTCGAGACGTGTACACGTGCAGAGCATTTCCATTTTAAAGAGGTCATTCAAAAACCTTCAAATTAGGTTTTATTGAAAGGTTAGAAGCAGCTGATGACTCTCGACAGGTCTTCATTTAGTATAAATGCCGGTTAGTTGGACCCAGAGGTGGCTAATCTCAAATCTGAAAGGAGCCAAGGCCAAAAGTGGAATTATGTCTTCTTAAAACAACTCCAACCTTTAAAACATCCTATTGGTTTAGGTTTATGTGAATGCTATTTTATTAACTTTTTAACTGTTGCTACTGTTGCATTGGGATTTTACTTACAAAGAATCATATCATAGGTGTGAGACAACTGCCTCTGGAGTTGGAAAGCGGTGGTTCGATCCCCAGTAGTGACATTCATTTTGTGGGAGTGGTGGCCTAGTGGTTAGAGAGCTAGGCGTTTGTGTCTTGGAGAGGCCCCAAAGGTTGGCGGTTTGAAACTCAGTCCGTCACTCTGGGTCCCGGAGCATGACCCTTGACCACAGATTGCTCCCCGTATGCCTCTCAGTGTCAACGGCACATTGCTCCCTAAGGGATGGACTAAATGCAGAGACAAGTTTCACCTCTGTGGGACTAAATGGCAAATGTTTATTTATTTATGTATTATTTGCGCTGGGATTACAGATAGGAAATGGCTGACCACCATAGTTCATCCTGTGTAAAACGTGAACTCTCAATGGATTGTGTAAAGCATTTCAGAGTACCTGCCTGATAAGACAAGAAGTGAAATATTATACAGGGAGGTCATTGATGCACCACCTCTTACCTCTGTTTCCCATGTAAATAATCATCAGCTTTGTTCAAATAAGGGCCCGTGACGAACATGACAACGATTTAAAGGTTTATAAAATTTGAGCTAGGATAAACTACTATGTCATTTTTGGGAATGATGTTATTTTAAGACCCTTGGTTCTAAAACTATCCATTAGCTTTAGCGAACGGACCGGCTAATGTAGATTTATGCTAAACTGAGGCAACAATTATTTAACTACAGGTAAGATAACAGCTGCTTAAACTATTTTAAAAGAACAACACTTTTGATATTTAGGACAAATCCAAAGCTATCTCTTAGGAATGGGGGAAGAAGTGTAACAAAAAGCTTTACTTTCAAGTGAAGATTTTGTGAAGAGAGCAGCTGTTATTTAAAAAAGGAACTATTTACTATCTTTTAGGGCTGAGCAATAAACCGATTTAATCGATTAATTCAAATTTACAGTTTATTAAGATTACACTTTTGTAAAATCTGGGTTTTATATTGTCATGAAAAGAATAGCATGCAATGCTGAATATGTTTAGGAAACTATATTCTCAAAATATTGTAAACAGGAAACTTTTCCTGATGAGACACTTTAATTTATGAATCTTTTTTTTTAAGTTAGTCTAAAGTAACAAATGTGAAGTGAAGCCAGTTCTTAGCTCATTCTGTAATATCACTAGCAGCAAACATTTAGCTGGACCTACTATCTAGTTTTACAAGCATGTTTGACAGCTTGGATTTAGTTGCACTTTGAATTCAGGTCAACTCCCAGACAAAATGCTAGAAATAAAAGCAAGTTTTAAAAAAATGTATTTTTGTGAAATGAAAAGGAGAAAAAAATTATTAATCAGATTTGGTATAATAAAATCGCCATATTGCCCAGCCCCACTATCTTTTTTTCTAGTTGTATGTGATCCACTTTTATTATAGCAGGCTTATTCCCTAAATAATGGCGACATTGTTGTTGATGAATTCTTCAGTCTTTTGGGTGTTTTTTGTTTCTTACCAGGAGTGGAAAAAAAGGTTTATGCAAAAGACGAAGGGAGATTCCCAAAATATTTTCTGCTCTTAGAGGAATGCATATGTGGTTTTGTTTTGTAGAAAAGGACATTTTTATAAATATCTGCATTGTTTTTTTTTTCAGCTGTGGTCTTTATCTGAGAAGGGGCACACCCTGTGATTAAATGTATATTGCTGAGCTTAGAGTTTTTGCATTGTTCTCTTGCGTTCAGAACATGTTCTCTCATTTTTGCACCTGGTTACCTCTTTTTCCACTGGATCCACTAAGATCTACAGTATCTATCTAGGGGTTGTGGGGCTTGCTTGCAGATCTGTGCCCCTGCTGTGCACCAGACAGCCCAGCATTCAGTTCAGCTGCTTCTCCACGGTTACCAAGCTAGAAGGCATGGCACAGAAAAACTTTTCTTCCTCTATAAAACGTCAGTGTGTGTGTGTGTGTACTCACAGGGGAAACGGGGAAATGGAGAAAACAGAAGCCCTTTTAGCTTTGGATCTCTGGTTTTCTTTAAAACTTACAGAGACAGAGACTCAGTTGGAATACGGGATTTCTAGTATGTCAGTGGGCCAGATTATGGTTTATTTAAATAAGGCTTTTAGATAATTATGGTAGGAGTTTTTTTTTTTTTTTTGTGCTTCAATTTGACGTGATTTGCTGACTAAATAGGCTGTGGTAGACATAATCAGTGATTGGCTTTATGTATATATAGACCAACTAATTTTGGTGCCTGTGGACAGTTTTATTACTGTTAACTGCAATACTATTCGTTACACGCAGTTAAAACTGAGTTTTCTCCTTTAATGAATTTTTTTTAAATGTGACTGTCTTTTTTTTTTGTACAGGGGGGATTTTTGATTACTAAAAAGAGTTTTGGAGCCTTTCTTTCATTTATTAACCGTAAACCATTTATTGACGTTTAACTTTTTTTTTTACTTGCTGTATTATGTACTATAAAGTTAACGAGTTCCTACGTTCGGTTCCTTTTGTTTGTTTTTTTCTATCAATTTTTCTTTTTTTCTTGGTATTCCCACAGAACCCCGCGGATATTCTGAGATCAATCATGTTAGCTTTGAGCCTCTGCCCGATTCCTCCATCAGCTGCCACAGGATGTTAAATTCGTCATACTCTACCTCCATCGTTGGAAATCATCAGCAGCAGCAGACAGAAAGGTAGCAACCTGATCCCAAGCAACACATTTTTTTTAAACCACATGCACTGCCTTGAAAACAGTATTTGCCTTCACATGTTCCCAAGTTACAGTGACATAGTTTTCTCTATATTTTATTTGGTTTTCAAATAGAGAATCGTAAAAGCTCTAGCTGTATGCTTAGGGTTGTCGTCCTGCTGGAGGATTATCTACCACACCAGCCTCAAGTCTCTTGCAGCCTCTAACAAGTTGTCTTAGAGGTTTGCCCTGTTTCTGCAGAAGAAAGGAATCTCAGCAGCGTGATGCTGCCACCACCATGTTGGTGATGTGGAGTGTTAGTTTTTGCCAAACACAACATTTTAAATGTATGGTAAAAAGTTTGGTGTATTACCTTCTTCCGAATGTCTGCTGTGCCTACTAAATGGCTGGTAACAAACCGGATTAGTGGAGTGCACAACTAATAGCTTTCCTTTGGACAGATTCTCTCACCTGGACCTCCTCTTATCTACTTCTCTTTTTAGGCCAGCCTGTTAATTTAGGTTGACAGCCTCATTGTGTTTTGCCATTGCTACTCATCCCTTTTTTTCAGATGGTAGGTTGTACAGAAGTATGTGAGATGTTCAAAGTTCAGGAATATGTTTTATAACTCACCAGTTGGTCATTTTCTCCATAACTTTCCCCCTGACGTGTCTGCTGTGCTCTTTGGCCTTTATGACGCCGTTTTCTAATGTTCTCTAACAAACCTCTGAGGCCCTCACAGAACAGCTGCATTTATGCTGAGATTAACAGGGAGACTACATTTACTAATTGGGTGATTTCTAGGAAAGAGTAGTTGAGCTGGATTTAATTTAGGGGTATCAGAGTAAATTAAAGAGAGGTCAATATGCACGTATGCCACATTTCCTAAAAAAATAATAATTTCAAAACAACATTAAATACATGTTTTTTTTTCCTTCCATTTCATAATTTTGTAATACTTTTTTGTTGGTATGTCAAAAAAAATCTCAATAAGATGCATGCTGTTTGTGTTTGTGTATAGTTGTGATAAAGTTTTAGAAGTGATATTTTTGGAAGGCACTGTAAGATGTTTATAGCCATTTAATCCCAGGTTTTCATCTTCTGTGCTAGTATTAACTCTTTACTTGCATATTTTTGTTTATTCAGCTCATCCGTGAATCAGTCCTGGCCAGAGCATCATGTTCTGACCCGCCACTCGTCCCTGAGTAACCACCCCTCTGCCCGGCAGCCTCCTCTGCACTCAGTGTCTCTGGACTATGGCCATCACTCTCCTCCCTTACATCACCCTCACATCCATCCTGCTCCCAACGCGCACAGCTCTCCACGAAACAGCCAGCGAGGCCGCACGGCTTGCTACGTCCTCGGCCGTAGCCCCCAATACTTTGACGAGCAAGACGGCTCCTTCCGTGGCTATGGCAAAGACTGCCTGGACATAGGTATTGAAAGGGACGTTTTTAACTCGATGGAAGGCCAGCACCAGTCACAGATTCCCCAGGCCCAGCCCCCTCTGCTGCCTGAAAAAAAGCGGGCGTCGGACGGCGAGCATTCGCTGGGAACTGCATCTCCAGCCCTCAGCGGGTTCTCGAGTCCCCACAGTGGGAGCTCCCTAAGTATTCCTTTCCCTAATGTGCTGCCTGACTTGTCAGCCCAGACACCACGTGCTGCCTCACCTCTGCCAGGTTAGCAAAATATCACCCATGGCTTCACGTGTGTTCTTTAACTCATAACGCGCTGGTAAATACTTGCCTTATTTGCTTTCCAGACGTACTCGTCAGCAAGCAGGTGACAGTGAAGTTTGTCCAGGACACATCAAAATTCTGGTACAAACCAGATATCTCAAGAGATCAAGGTAGGTCCGCTTTATTCTGAGGGGGCTAAGCTTATTCCACTTAATTGGATAAACATTTTTCAGGCTCACACACTGTTTTTTTTTATTATTTTAGCTATTTCAGTTTTGAAGGAGAAGGAGCCAGGCAGCTTCATAGTGAGGGACAGCCACTCCTTCAAAGGGGCTTACGGTCTGGCTCTGAAGGTGGCTACACCCCCTCCCTCAGTCATCCAACAGAGCAGGAAAGGTGCGTTGCATGTGGTTTATTGGCAGTGCGTTGAAAAACATTTCATATGCCTTGAAATTTTGTTTTCCAAACCAAAACTGGAAAAAAAAAAGAATCATCTGTAGTCAGGTCCCATTACTGTTGTACATTTAATAAAATCCATTGCAAAGAATTCAGAATTTTTGTGCCAAACATTAGAGAACAAACTGCATCACGAAGACCAAGGAACACATCCGACGCGGCTGCTTGCAGAACGCTGTGTGTGGCCGGGGGAGAACTACAGCCCAGCTGTTTAACATGGCGGCGGCAGCATTGTGCTGTCAGAAGGCTTTTCTCAAGCAGGGAAATGTTGGTTAGAGTGGTGTGAAATTGAACTGAGCTAAATACAAAACACGCCTGGCAGAAAACCTGTTGGAGGTTGTAAAAGCCTTCAGAAGGGGGCGGAGTTTCAACTTCCAGCAGGACGACAACCCTATGCATACAGCCATGTAATGCAATTTATTAAAGCATCTTTGTGTGTTAGAATGACCCTGTCAAAATCCAGACCTGAATCGCTTGAGAAGCTTTGGCAAGAGTGGAAAAACTGAAGTTCGCAGTTTCTCTCAGCCCAGTCTGACTGAAAGTTACTTTTGCACAAAGGTGATGTTTACAACATCTGATGATAATAATCCAGAGGTAAAGCCATCCTGGGTATCGGTGTAGTGTCACACCCAAACTCTCTCGTTACAACCCACTGTATTCACCTTCATGTTGGAACCTGAGAGTCTCTCTCTCTGTTTGTGTTCAAGCTCTGATCACTCCGTGTTTCTCTCCTGGGCATCATCATTGTGAAACAGACCTCCATTGCCAGATCGACATAGATGTACAGCTAATGTTTCAGCCCTTAACAAAAGAAATGCTGGTTCTGTCAGCCTGTTCCCAGGGCTTCCTGCCCCACATACAGTGCAACTGCTTGACGTAGATACTATCTGCAGATCATCTGTTTGTGTGTTTATCATAAGTTTTTGTCTTGTTTTGCATAGTTGAAGAATTTAATTAAGTTTTTTTTCTTTTTTCTTTTTGAGGGATGAAATCTGGCCAAAAATTCTTTGGCAGTGCATTAACACCCAGACAAAGGCTTATAGTGAAGATGAAGCTGGCAGAAAAAAAAACATATATACCACAAAATGTGAATCAGAAGCATTTTTAATTACTTTAGACATTGTGTTTTCTGAAAAAAAAAACAACACAGAGGTACAAAAAGAATTCCTTTATACTGTACGTACAGCCGCCGCAGGGGATTGGCAATGTTTTAACAGCTTCCATTTGAGTGACAAATGATTCATTATCCAAAGCTTCTTGGTCCAGGTAAAGAAAAGTGCAAACGTCTCACTTTAAACCATACCAAAGTTAATCCATCCAAGAGCTCATTGAAAAAAAAATTTACACCGTTGGGTTAGCTAATGTTACTCGCATTAAACAAATTTTTTGTCAGCAAATAATTTGCATTTGGCATATTAAATCAGACTTTTAAAAAATCTGCTTAATTTCTCAAGCTCATGCAACGATTGTAGAGTTGGGTTGTTGTTTTTTTCTCCTGGTCTTCTGCACACAGAATGTTTACTTCTTATTACGAACATATTCATATTTGCCCAAACTGTCAAAGACAGCCAGTAAAACTAGAAATTTACATAAAGAGAATTAAATCAGTAGTTTAACGCATGTGTAATATCGGCCTATTCAGATACTCAGATTTCATTTAAGACATTTTAGTCCAGTTGGAGTGATTTAAGTTTTTAGCTCTGGGGGCAGTGGGAGCTATTGTTGCCTTTAAAATTAAGAAGTACTGCTTTGTTTAAGTTTTGAGTTGACTTTCATGATTATTTCTCCCTAGTTAAATTTTATCTTAATGTAATTATATCTGTAGTTTTATAGGACTTTACATACATTTATCCCTTACGCAGACCTATCTAGGTGTATTAGTTTGTTTAGTAAACTGAATGAAATCTATATTTTTGAATTTAATAATCCTTAATTATGTTTTTGTCTTATGTGTAGTCTTTTTTTCTATCATCACTTTCATCAGGATTATACAACATGTGCTCCATAATTTCTTTCTGCCTTTACAGTCCCCTCATCACATCTGTTAAATACACTTTTTAAAAAAAAACATTTTGGCTTCCTTTGTTTTTCGCTGCCAAATAAACCTGCTATGATCTTATGGAAAGCACTGGCAGCTTAGAAACTGGCCCTTGTAAAATCTAAAATCTGAATCGACTACAAGCATCACTGAGCAACCTTTGGTAGAATACAACCTTGTTGTTTGTACTGTCAGCAGTCTGGTTGAAAGGCAAATGAAAGATATTAGGCGTTGAATTATGTAAAGGTTGTTTCACAATATCTAGAAATCTGAATAAATAAATTCCACTCCTCATCGTGTAGGTCAGGGGGGGATGAATTTCCTATTTCATTCAAGTTTGTACTGGAAAAATATGCCCTGAATGAAATAAAAGCAAAAACTCTTCACTGGATTTTCATTTAACAGAAACTCTTGGACCAGATTAAATCTTTGTTTAGTCCTTGCATTTGTTTCCCCGCTGCTCACACCTGTCCTCTTGTTTGCCGTCACATCGTGGCACAGTCCACAGTCCCGTTTGATCTTGGAGCATCGAACCTCCTCAAAACTCTGAAATCCAAGCCGCATTAAGAAGCAAGCTTTTCTCCGAGCCTTTGTGCCCACGTTCCTTGCAAAGATGCTTTTAAATGAATCACATTTCAATAATCTCTGGACAGACCAAATTCTTACATAGACCAAAAGTCAGTATATTAGACAGACTAATGAAACTGATTATTTAAAGTGACGACTTACCTGGTTTGGGTCCATTTGTCTTACAGGAGGGGATCTATCCAATGAACTGGTGCGTCACTTCCTGATTGAGTGCACACAGAAAGGTGTGCGCCTGAAGGGCTGTCCCAATGAGCCTTACTTTGGTGAGTGCCTACACTGTTGAAACATGGAGCTGCCATCCCTCTGTTGAATAGACAGTTGCTATTGGCTCTACTATAGCAAAAATCTGGAGGTCTTGAACAACACGGACCTCTACTGGTAGATAGTACATGGTACAAGTGGTTAGATGCCATTTAAATGACATAAAACAGATTCCTATCCATGCTTTTTTTAATAAAGGCTCAAAAATGTCATAAGGCAACAAATAATTCTTAAATGATAGTAATTAATATCGATGGATGTGGTATTTTAAATGCAACTGCAGTAAATAAGTTAGGTGAAACAAAATAAGCATATTTGCTCTGTTACAACCTCCCTTTTTGCTTTTCTTTACATATAAAAACATAAATAGCTGTACATACATGTACATACTGCTCCATTTTTTTTCTTCTTATTTTTCTTTCCTCTAAAGTTCACATATTTATACCTCACCTGTCTATATGCTGTGTTATTCCTTGTTTGTACATCCAATCGTTGCCATCCAATCGTTGCCAAGCTGGCTGATTCTGATAAAAAAAGAAAACCAGTCCATCAATCTAAATGTGTCAATAATGTATTAAATACTCAATGAAGCAAATAAATGTCTAACTCATTACACATGGTTTGTCAAATAGACCCTAACATTTTAATTGTTTAACCCGTTTTACTGCAGGCCTATCACTTTGTCCAGCTGACTTTAATGTGCACAACAGAACTATGAAATAATTACATAAATAGTATAGTAATTTTATATCCTTGTAACATTTTAATTAAAAACTCATAATCAAATTTGCATTACATTTATATTGTATATTTTATAAATTATTTATAAGTAGTGATATATTTACTCAATGTCAAGTTTTTCCCCATTTACTTAAGGGTTAATTATTATTATTTATTTTTTTTAATTGAGGCAGTTTTGGCTTTCCAAAACTTCATTCTTATATTTCTCACTTTTATGCACATTATTATTATTATAATACACTCGTCACATGTTATGTTATCTTGAATGAGGAAAGTTGGATAAATTCCTCATTTCACCTGGAAACATTCTAATTTGTTCTTTTGCCCTTTTTCTTTTATAATATTATATCCTTTATTTACTCAGGTAATAATTGTCTCAATGAGGATAAAATCTCGTTTTTCAAGAGAGACATTGACAAAAGCAATGACACACACAACAAATAAGACAAATAGCCCTCCTATAACAAAACAAACACCACTGCTATTCACCATAAGCATGTAAATTGTCAAAGCATGAGCAAAACAGATCAGCAGGAATCACTTAGAAACTAGCTACACTGACCAAGTAAACCTAAAACTGTCATTCTAGTTAAGAAATTATACTTTTGTTTACCCTGCATCTTATTTTCTCATTTTCACCAAAGGAATGTCACCCAGGATGAATCTTATCAAGCTGGCGGTGTGAGTTTACTGTGAATTCTAATTTTCTTTTCCTGCTCTGTTGTTTTACAGGAAGCTTAACTGCATTGGTTTACCAACATTCAATCACTCCTTTGGCTCTGCCCTGTAAACTTATTATACCTGACAGAGGTAAGCATTCGCACTCAGACTCCTTTGACACGTTATGCAGTGTTAGAGACGATGGCCACGGTAGAAGGTTAAAAACATCTGCGTTTTTCATTGCCACTGGCTGTTCACAATCATTTCTTCATCAAGCATGTTAATGAAACTCTATGTTTCTGGTGTTGTTTTTTTTATGTTTTTCATAAGATCCTCTTGAAGATGTTTTGGAGAACATTTCCCATTCAGTCACTAACTCAGCCGCTGAGCTGCTGAAACAGGGGGCAGGTAATCAGACCTCTTGGATCACTCTCCATGAATAGACTTTGGGACAAACACAGGCCCATAATTAAACTATGGCGCAATACCTGTGTAGTGTCCTGTCTTTTTTTAAGTAATTTACCTTGTCACAGAGTGTGCTGAATCTGCTGCCATTTGCTCTTTTAGCAGTGTTGGAATTTGACTTGTTTCCTGTCCCTGCAGCCTGTAATGTATGGTATCTCGGCTCTGTGGAGATGGAGTCCCTGACGGGAGTCCAGGCAGTGCAGAAAGCCACCAGTATGACCCTAGATGCCAACCCTCCACCGGTCCCCACCGTGGTCCATTTCAAAGTTTCCTCCCAGGGAATTACTCTAACGGACAACCAGAGGAAGTGAGCGTCCAGCACACACTTTTACACCGTTGGTGCACAGATGCGTCCACTTTTCTTCATTGTAGGTTTGTCCTTTTTCAGGCTCTTTTTCAGGAGGCATTACAATGTCAACACAGTAATATTTTGCGCTTTGGACCCTCAAGATAGAAAGTAAGTATTGAATATGATGATAAATGCTTATTTTAGGTTACCGCAGTTATTTTGAACTCCTACTGACGTCATGTTATCACCGCTTATAGGTGGAAGAAAGATGGCTGCGCATCAGCAAAGTAAGTAAATAATTATTATTTTCCGTCGAGCTGCCGCCAAAGTCATGTCACCAGAGCTATTTTTAATGCTGCTGCTATTAACCGCTGCCTCTGCCTTTGCAGAATCTTCGGCTTTGTGGCGAGGAAAACGGGCACTTCCACAGACAATGTGTGTCACCTATTTGCCGAACACGATCCAGAACAGCCAGCGAGCGCCATTGTGAACTTTGTGTCTAAAGTGATGATCGGCTCCCAGAGGAGTAAGTAGGACAGAGCTGATCGCCTTGGAAAAACGTTTACAGAGGAGAGCCAAAAGACTGAGGATACAGAGGATCTGAAGACTGGAATAAATTTGGCTTTGACTCTGGATGTTAACTGGATGTTGGAGAAATATTCAGATTACTGTTAGCAGAAACACAGTGAGATGTTTTTGAAAAGAAATGCAGGAATTTTTCTTCTTTTTTTAAAAAAATAAATCTAAGTCAGTTCAGAAGTATTGTTTTTTTATATATGTTTACATTTCTAGTGGTCAGTACTTTCATCACTTATTATATAATCAATGTTCTAATTTTTTTTTACACAAGTGGTAAAGATGTACAAAAAAACCTTAAAACAAATTAAGCTTTTATTGCAGCAGGATAATCTAACACTGATGCTTTTCTGAAAAGTCCTTCTTTTTGTGTAAGCACATGTATTTAACTCGAGGAAAAAAAAACATGTTAAGACATAAGTGTTTTTTATTTGTTTTTTTTTTATATATAAAAACCACCTGTGCCACAGACAAATTCTTGGAAAATAAGTGTAACTAAAGGGGTTATTTAAGGATTCCTTTGTGTTTTAATGTTGATCGGTGTTTAGAATCTGCAGTTATTAATCTACAAACGCAAACACAGCTTGACACAGAGGGTCTTTTTTTCTGAGAAACTTTTCAAGATGACAAAGACAAGGGAACATGCCATTCAAGGGAGGCAGATATAAGTGGATGCAAAGAGCTGTTGGGTGCCACATGCATTTTTTTCTTTGTTTTTAATCCAACCACACTTAATCCAAGCCTATAACAAGTTATACTTTGTGGGTGACATATAAGCATCTCTTTACTACATCTGAATATCTCTGTTTGGACGTTAAATATTTAAAAAAAACCCAGAGGAACACATGGGCAAACTATGTATAATTTGGTCTGTGGAAGCAGCTACGTTTATTTCGTAGGCAGGATTATTCTATTTTATCTATGCATTGTACATATTTCTTTTTAGTGTACGGTACGAAACGCATGTGTTGTATGGAAGTGTCTCTTTCTTTTTGTTTTAAGCGTAAATCTTTGAACGTGACCACTTTGAAAGTGTTTTGTAGGGCTTTAGATGGAAACCTTTCTGTGTATTTTTGTATTAAATGTAGGGGCATTGTATGAAACTTTTCAACTAAATATATATAATATATATATTTGTATATATATATATATATATATATATATATATACATGCAACAACTGGTTAAAAGGCAATATTGATTTTGTGCCAAAATCAACTAGATTTTCAGCTTTAGTTTTTTTTTCGTTTTTTGGGATAAGTCTTGTAGTTTAGTTGATTTACAAGTCCACAGGCTATTGACTTTGGGAGATATAAATGTCAAAAAGACCTAAAGCAAAAGACATAGCTCATTGTTGGATGTGTACAAATACAATGTATTTGCTTTACTCCGTTGGTCATCTGTCAATGACATATACAATACACCTCCTCTTAGGGAAAAAATACCTTTCTGTTACCCAAGCCTATTGTATTTGAGATGATGACTATCTTTTTCTACTTTTTTGCTTTGTATATTTTAACCCAGGAGGGATCTACAGTCACAACAAAGTTGTCGGTGTTGCTGCATTGATTGCAGTCAAAACCAAACACTCTCTTACGCTGTATAGAAACCCTTGTTTTTTTTCTCTCTCTATCTATCTCGCACTGTGTGACATTTTGTGAATTTTACACTTCATGTAAAATAGAGACATAGAGGCCTGAAGGTGCCTCGTTTAGCTACCCAAACAAAGACATTTCAGTAATAACGGCAGTCAGAAGACAAAGACTCGTTCTATGGTCTGGTGTTTGTGCAAAATCACTGTTGTCGCATCTGAAGTAAAAACGGGGACGCTTGTAAGGCCTCTTGTACCAGTAACAAATGGTAAGTAGGGAGGTGACAGAATCATGTTGTTGTTTTCCGGGTGGAGGGACTTATCCGCTTCAACACAATAGATGTCATCATGAAGAAAGAGTATTATGTGCAAACACTGAGGCAACAACTCAGGACATCAGGTGGGAAGTTAAAGCTTGGGTACAAATTGAGCTTTGTGGGACGTTAACCTTATACATACTGCCACATTAGTAAATGCCTTAGGGACAAAACTAACTAAATAAATTTTAAAAAATCAAAAGGTTTTGGAGTGGTGATAACAAATCAATGATCTCAGTCACATAGAAAATATTTGGGCGGAGCTGATAAGTTGTGTGTGAGCAAGGTCTTCCACAAACCTTTACTCAGTTCAGTCGGGAGGAATGGACCAAAATTCGGTCATGTCCCACAGTTTCAAGTACAAAGCTACCAAATACTAGGAAACTATGTAAACATCTGAATTTAAAGCAACTACAGAAAATTACTTTTTCCCCTTGTAACATTCTAGTATTTAGCAAAAAGAACAAATACGGGAAAAGTTTACCCTAACGTCAGTGAGGAAAAAAACATATTTTTTATAGTGTATGTAGATATTTGATTTCAAGAGAACATGACCAGTATACTTTTGATCTCTCTCTCTCTCTCTCTCTCTCTCTCTCTCTCTCTCTCTCTCTCTCTCTCTCTCTCTCTCTCTTTCTCTCGTCAAATGTATTACGGTCATATACTCATATTTCCATATATGTACCTCATGGTTATTTCCTACATAATGCCTCTGTGTACAACATGTTACATGTGAACAGCTTCATTGTGTATCAGTGTCATGTGATTTGATGTTATGTAAATAAAATATGAAAAAAAAAAACAGTTCACTGTTTTAAGAAAGCGGGCTATGTAGCAAAATCCATTGCAAAGTACGCAGAGAAGACTCCCCAAGGCCTTGGGTCACGGTGCTGGATGAGAGGGAAAAAAAGACTTGGTAAAAGGTCAAAATTTGTTTCATTAATCTATTTCCTTCCCCTGGCTTTCTTCCCTGTTAAACCTTTTTCCACTTGAGGCTACAAATTAAAATAGCTCAAGAGTTGTTGTTTTTTCTAGTTGAATTGCATGCATGTCATTTTTTTGTAAAGAGAGAAAATTATTTGGAAAAGAGCTGCAAATGAAAGCAAAGTCAAATGCCAATCAGAACATACCGAAGACATTCATAGACAGCAAAGGCATGCCTGGTTATAAATCACGAGATCCGTCCGTTCTGAAGAATTTACTGATAAATAAACATTGTTTTTGCGATGTAGGAGGTTAGACCACATTATCCCAGATCCATCAAACAAAAGGATGATTGTGAATACAGTAAGATACAGAACTAACAAGGTAACAAAAAACTTTCTCAAATGTGCAGTGAAGTCCAAAATTATTCATACCCCTTCTAGATTTAGATTTAAAGACAGCTTTTGATTTTACTGCTTTTTCATTTTTGTTTCTTCTACTAACCATATCAGTCCTGACTTAAGTCTGAGAGAGAATCTGTGGAGGGAGTTAAAGATTAAGTTGATGGTAAAGAGGCCTGCCTTCCAATCAAAGACTATGAGCTTCTCACCAAGGAGAGTCAACATTTCAGTGGAGACTGCAATGAGCTCAATTATAAGAAGGGTCTGATTGCTTTAATGCCAATAAATAAAGAAAATAGGTGTTTTCTATTTATTATAATGGTATATAGTGGATTAACATTATAATGGTGTATAAACTGTTCCTAATCCAAGTCCTTAAAGCCCCCTGACCTGCATGTTTTAGGTGTTTCCCTGCTGCCACACAGCTGACGTAAATAAATGGGTGATTAACAGGCATCTGCAGCATTTGATGGCGTGGTGAAGAGGTAGTGATATGGTTTTAATCAGCAGAGATGCATCTAAGACACGCAGGACCGTGTGCCCTGAGGATCACCATTATAAAATATTTTTGATATGGTGTTTTAAAGAAATGTACATAAAAAACTTTTTTTTTATTAATACTTATTTTACGTTGTTTACATCTTTTTGGAGATACCTGTCTTATTTCCTATCAAAAACAAACTCACTGGTTGAATAAAGATTGTTCTAAATCTGCCAGGGTATGGACATTCTTTGACCTTTTTGTCTTATTGCTAAATATATTTTTGAACACTATAAGAAAATGAACAAAATACATAGTTTTTAAGGTGATTTTTGAGGCACAGAAAAAAATCCTAACTTACCTCAGTCAGAGATAGGTCAGCGAATGGGTTCAAATTGGCCAAGATCAACACAATTACTGGGAAGCAATCCTAGAATGAATGGAGTGACTTGATGTTTATTTCAACAGCAGATTTTTCATCCATTTGGTTCAGTTTTTTCCCAATATTTGTGCCGTGGTAGCTTAGTTAGAGAATTTTATCACAGTACCTCCAGGGGTTCTTCTTCTGTATATAAAAAATAGAACTGTGCAAAACTTCCATGTGAAGTTTTGGCTTTTAAAATCCCTACATTATGCCTTAACACGGTTTGTGCAGGTCTGTTTAAGTTCTCAATCAAAAAGATTAAAAAACACCACGTTTTTTTTTTTGGCAAAGATTTACACCAAAGGTTTTTATTGACTCCTCAAAGCTTCCAGAGATTGACTAATGTTGCTCAACAAGCATTTGCTGTGGCAGCAAAGCAGATAACTCTAGCAATATGTTAAACTACCCATTCTATTCAAGTGTTAGTCACAAATATATTCTCTAAGTTTGAGGTCTATTTCACAGCGTTTCCCGCTGTGGTAAGCCTTATTTCAGCTTCAAAACTAGTCTATAGCCACATGGTAACTGAAGAGAAATTATCACTCTTTGCCAGCAGAGGACACTAGCAACATCAAATAAAAAATTTGAATGAGCTCAAAGGTTTGGGTAGAGGTGTATTGAAATCACACCAACATGCTGCCATGAAGCATCACCTCTTTT
The DNA here is from genome assembly GCA_037039145.1 of Fundulus diaphanus. Classification (NCBI taxonomy): domain Eukaryota; kingdom Metazoa; phylum Chordata; class Actinopteri; order Cyprinodontiformes; family Fundulidae; genus Fundulus; species Fundulus diaphanus. The sequence goes on along the minus strand of CM073133.1, from coordinate 28,242,419 downwards.
AGTGAGGTTCACACATGTACATTTGTGCTTCAAGAACATGTGGCGGCTCATTTATCCCAAACTTCTATCAGAAGCTCAGTGAAATATGGATCCTACCTTTTCACAAGCCTGTACAGGTTACTTAAAAAAATGCTACGGGGAGATTAAATTGCAGAGTCTAGCTTTAAGAGTGGATGAGCAGTAACAGGGTGGACTTTCCTGCTTCCCACCTCTCTCACTAATGCCTCTCTGCAGGTGGTGAAAGAATTCCTCGGGTGGGCTGGGAGGATGCTGAGAACCAGGTGTGGCGTGGTGACCGCAGAGAACTCAGAGCCCATCGTCCTCTGTTATTTAGCGTGAAATAAAAGAAGATGGGGAAAGTCCGGAATGACAAATAACACCATTTGGGCAAAGAGGAACATGTCAGGAGGAACAGTGTTTCATTGGATACCCGTTGGTGCAAGCTGTAAGAGACACTGTGACTTGCACAAGTATGTATAGCCTTTGAAGATTTTCACATTTTTAAAACCACATATATCAATGGGCATTTTCGACAGTGCATGTGAGAGACCGACACAAAGTTGTGCAGAATTGTGAAATGGAAGAGAAATGACACATGGTTTTCAAAATATCTTTTACAAATAAATATCTGAAAAGTGTGATATGTGTTTGTATCCACCCCTTGTCACTTAATACTTTGTAGAACCACCACTGATATCTGTCTGCACCAGCTTTGTATGTCTGCTAACATAAATGTTTGATCATTCCTTATTGCAAAGTAACTCATGCTCAGGTAGCTTGGATGGAGAGCATCGTTTTTCAAGTCTTGCCACAGCTTCACCATTGGATATAGGACTGAACATTGAATAGGCCATTCCAACACGAAAATATACTTTGATCTGATCCATTGCATTTTAGCTTTGGCTGTATGTTTATGGCTGTAGAAATTGATGATCCAGTCCCAAGTCTTTGCCGCTTTAACAGGTTTTCTCCAGCTTTCCATCAACTCTGACTGATGCCCATTTCCCTCATCCAAAAGAAGAGTGATGCTGCCCCCATCATGTTTCACAGTGGGGGTGTTGAGTTCAAAGAGATATGCAGGCTTCCTCCAACACATGACATGTGGAATATCAAGAGATTCAAAAAGCTTTATTGTTATTATGTGTTACCATAATGACATTTTTGGTGGGGCAGACGCTGGCTCAGAATCCACATAATTACACATAACACTCAGACATAACAAGACATAATATTTCCAATTTAAAAAAGATTATTTATATTTTTCTTTAACACAAAATTGGGTGCTGGGGCTGGTATTTCTGTTCTCCCTGGGAATTATGTGTGGGGTTCTGGGATGGAGGGTTGGGTTGGGCGGCCTGCGGCCTCGTTGGGGAGGCCTTCGTGTCATGTGGGGGAGGCATGGCCCCATCTCCAGGTGGATGGGCTCGGGGGTTGTCGGGGCTGGTTATGAGTGTGGTTATGAACGCTTGCATGTGGGGGCATTAAGGTGGGAATGTGTGAATGTGACTGTGTACCTGTGTTTATCTGTTTGTCTTTTTGTCAGATTGGGTTTTGGGTTGCCTCTTCCAGGACATCTCAGGTCTCCGCTTAGTGTAGAACCTATTCCCCCCGTCCGGCTCCCATCTGTTGGTTGGCGCATGCCAACTGGTGCGTTGGTGGTCCTTGGTGTCCAGGGCTGGGTGCTCAGATGTGTGCTGACTCACTCCTGGCAGCTACTTTGTGGGGCCTGAGCTCCATGGCTCTGTCGGGGCCCTGCCAGGGGGCGGTGTACCCCTCGGCCTCGGACTTTGGGCCCATGGCTGGATCTTCTCTGGCCTAGCTGGTTGTCATGGGCTCCTCGCTAGAGCCCCTGGAGGCTTCTGCATTGTGGCTGCTGGGGGATTTCCTGAAGCTCTCCTCTGCTCTTCTCTGGGATGGGGGACGCAGCTATCCCTGTGCTGGTCCTTCTTGGGCTTCTGTGCTCTAGGGGCCCTTTTGGACGTCTGGGGTTCTAGTCTCCCCAGTGTCTACCTAGGCGACCTGGGGGATGGATCTTTGGCTCCTCACAACCACTACTGACCATTTTTGTTATGGATAAACCTTAAATATGCAAGGGCACTCTCACAAACACCCACAAGAGCTTGGATCCGGGTGCTTACTTAAACACTTCTATACAGATAAACCCTACAATTAGCTTTGGCTGTCACTAAATACATCTTGTATTAAACAACACTGCATATTTTTCAGTGATATCATCAAAGGCATAGGTTGTTTGTACCTCTGATACTTTTTTGGTTGGTTTTGCTGTTGTTTTTATATATCTCTCTGCAGGTTTAGTAGCAGACTCCAGTGATTTTATCTTGTACTCTTTTTTCCTCTGCTCTATTTTTGTCACTTTTCCCCATTTAATGTTTTGTCTCATCTTTTTATCTTCCTGTCCTTCTCTTTTACCTTTCCATTTCTATGTTCATGCAACTTGAAATAATCTAAAAAAAAGAATGCTTTTTTTGCATCTATATTAAGCGGAGCACTATAACAAAAGCAGTAATGCTCCATTTATAAAAGTAAATCTGTTGGGTTCTCTTTGGCATTAAGACAACAATTCATAGTGCTACAAAGATAGACAGGACACGTAAAAAAAAAAAAAAAAAACACAGACCTTTTTGATGTGAAATGACAACAATGACTTCCTCAATAGCAGGCTGCACATAGTGGTAGTCACTAGTGTAAAGTCTGTATTAGGCTTTATCTGCTAACTGCTTGAGAGGTGGCATCTCATATATTATTAAAAAAAAATATTTTGCTTGCCTCTTCTGGTATAAAAACATCTATTATGACGGCAACCCTCACCCAGTGAAAGCCCTCTAAGAGATGTTAATTGAGGCTGTCGTATACAGTATGCTTGTCTCAGGAACTTTGCAATTAACTTCCCAGCTTTTCACCAGCCTGTCCAAGTTTTATTTTGGCACTAATATGGAGGTTAGAGGTCTTGTTTGTCAGGCTGAGAGTACCTATTGTCAACCCCCAAGCATTAAGCTATGCAGGACTTTTTTGGGGGCACTTAATTAGAGGGGCAGAGCTCATTCCTCCCATTTGAAGCAGAACAAAGGTTGGTAGACAAAAATAGAAAGTTCACTCTGGGCCAGATGCAGAAAATGAGGACTCTGCTTGTTTTTGTGCAGAAAAACAACGATACAAGATGACGCTCAGATCATTTCTGAAAACTAACAGGATATGTTACACTGAATTTCTGAGCATAAAAACGTGTCCCCGGTGTTTTCCAATGCGGCTGAGGATGAGTTTTAGTGGGGACATGGTCTGATAATCGAGACGAGAACAGTGGAATCTACAGACCTCATTCTGATGTAGAGTTATGAACATTAATAGATGGTGAAAACTTACTGACATTGAATAAGTTTCTGCTGCACAATCAGATAAGCCAAAACAATCCTAAGTGTTTAACAGAGCACTGGACCTGACGTTTACGGTTTTCATGTTGAAGGGCAACAACTGAATGCCGAGTGAAGTTAATGATTACTTAATTCTTACAGCAGCCACAAAACCTTTGTGACCAGCTGCACACTTTTACATTACTTTAAGGTACAAGCAGTCCTACACGAGACTCACAAACGACATATTTTTTGTGATCGCATGCGATTGTGATTCATTTCTGTCTGTTCCCCACCATTTCATGCAACAAACCCAAGAACATTATCATTTATAAAATAGATGAAGCATTGCAAGACCTGCATCTGCTGAACAGATTTCTTTCTTTAAAATTATGCATGAATGTGCAAAAGTTCATGAAAGTGTCCCATTCTTCATTTTAATTTTTTCACTTTTGACGTTTGTTTTATAAATGCCTGACATGATTACAGTGATAAATCAGATGTGAATTAAATCACACCTCGTGTTAAAGCACTAACAGCAGTTTTCACTTAATGCTTTTTTGTTTGATCTTTCAACTAAATGGCGACAGTTGTGCAAAGTGGCAACAACGGGAATTTGAAAATGCCTGAAAGGTTGAGGGGAAACATACAATAACTGGTTGAATGGAGGCAGGAACCAAGGCATAAAAAGAGTGGCGCCACTTTCAGCCCGATCTTCTGGATGCTGGGAGTTCCTCTAGCTTCACACTCCCTTACATTCAGGCCCAATTACAGTTTAGGAGTGCCTCCAGGGGGCCAAGCCTCCGGAAATGGGGACCGTGGCACTTCGACAGCCAGACCGCTCCAAGAATTATTAACCAGCCTTGGAATAGGATGAAAGCTGGCCTTTGGCCTTTAATAATCAGAAAATTGTTAAAGTTCTGTATGGTTGTCAGTCAAATTAGAATCAAAGAGAAGAGATTATCTTATTAATCACAATGCGCACCAAGGCTTCCTTCCAGTTCGTCTATGATGAGGGTTGCCCCAAAAAGGCCCTCAGACAGGAACAATTGTATGAGAGAGTCATGGGACTGTGGAGGAATAACAGCAAAGGAACCAGACATTGTCATGTGATCCAGTTGCTGGCCTTCAATCCTTTCTTACTCCAACACAGCACTGCTGTGCAACCACACTCCCTTCGACAGGCAGACACACTTGACCTCTACAGCCATCCTAGTTCCAAGAATCCATAAAAATTTAGTTTGTATTAACAGGTATGCATGCACAAGCACGTACCCACACACACACAAATGAGCAAAAGATGTTCTCCCTCTGCTGCAAGTACAAGAACGCACGCGCACGCACACACACACACACACACACACACACACACGCACGCACGCACGCACACACACACACACACACACACACACACACACACACACATACAAGTTCTCCTGGTTTCAAAGCAGAGATGCTTCTTGGACCTCTGACTGATTGAAATGTGCTTTTCTGCTGCTGATCCTGATGTCCGTTTTTTGCCACAGCGGTGCCATTTTTTCCTTGAAAAGTCGTGTATCATAACAAAATCCCATCACCAAATTCTGAGCTGCAAGTTATACCTCAAATAGTAACGCATTACCTTTTTATCATATCGGACATGCATGAAAATACTTTAGTGAAGTATTAGGTCTTATCTTGAGTGTTGTAATGTAATTATTTGTGTCATTCTGATCAAGGTAAATTGAGTTTGTTATTACAATACAGAAACTGTTTGATTTCCTTAACATTTTCCCTTTAGCTTCAACATATTTTTTACATCAGCATTGGAGTGTTGTTTAGTGAGTTTGCATAAAAGCCATTTAAATTGAGTAAATTGCTTAATCTCTGCATGGAAAAGCTGTACATCATGATTTCGGGTGTTTCTGAAGGTCTGTTGCTCTTTGACAATTCTTCTGCTTATTCTTTTGACCTCTCTGTTTGGAGTCTTGCAAGAAACACCTGGTTGTGGCTGGTTAATGTTATTTTCAACTCAGGATCATAGCTCCAACCACGCTTGCCCCAACATTCGGAAGTTAAGAGGTACATCTGCCAACGTTGGGTTTTGTAACGGGGAGATTATGAAGGTTTTGAGAGAGCTCTTATATTTTACTCATCTGGAGATCCTTCTTTTACAACGCCTTGAAAATAAGAACCCTTTTTTTAGGCCTTCAATAAGGCGTGCACTAGTTGATGGTTAGAATGGCACTAATAGAAGTCGGAATTGTTCCGTAAATACAGACAGATTACAGCTATTTGCTTGGCTTTCTAAGCCTTTCAGCAGCTTATTTTTCAGGTTTTTGGTACGCTTTCCCTCTGTTATTTCATTTCATAACACAAGTTTTAATTTGTTTGTTTAGATTTCTTTGCATGCCAACCGGGGATGAGAATTTTGTGTCAAAAGCCTAAAATATAAATACATTTGCTGAAAAAAAAAAAAAAACATTTACGTGGTCGGTTTAATTTTCCCTGCTGTATTAAGTAGCTGGTTTATATTTAGCAAAGGGCATCAGCGCAATAGTTGACAGTATTCTACAGTCTGGCTGCTGGAGCACATCCAGCACTCACAGAGCTCCAAGTATGTATATCTGATTTACCCAAATCATCTTAAAGCAGTGGAAAATTACACTGGATTAAGATTCGATAAACTGTTGCGGTTGGCCAGTGTAGCGTTTGACTGCAGCTTACGTTAAACACATGTACAGTAATATCCTGTGTCCACAAAGGCACATTCTTCACACTTCCTTTTTTATTGAGTGGGTGCTCTGCAGGACGACATTCCTCCACTACATTACTCTTGCCCCCTTTGCTATGCCGAATATGCACAGGTGGCTGACAGAGCCCCTTCAGAAGAGCTAAGAATGCAGGAAAAAGGAGGAAAATCAGCAATCTTTTTTAAGCATATGAAACAAATGCTTGGCATTCCACAAGCACTGCTCTGCTGTAGACCTGTCTGTTAACAGATGGCAGCACGCCAGTGCTTCTTGGCAAGACACTTGACTTTGACTTCCAAGACATTTTTAAAATCAAATAGCAATGGTACACCTCAACTTAGCGCTGCTTTTTTTTTTATTTAAGTTTTTTGGGACATTTGTGCAGGGTTATTGTTAGCGTAAGTGCCCGTTTATTAGTGGCCCTCAAGAATGTCACGGATGTACCCTGGAATTTTCTCACTTACATGCGCAGTAAGCGCCGTCATTTTAAGGTGCGCCATTTAGCACAGACAAACGAGCAGAACTAAACTAACTATATCACATATCCTAACAGATTCAGAGATTAATGTGTGAATAACAAGTACAAGAGGTGCTTTTTTTTTTTTTTACATTATAAAGAAACACGATACAAAAGAATGGAATGTTCTACCTTGAATCATGTCTGAGGTGTTCTGGGCTGTTAAAGTATGTTTTCTTTTCTCTAGTCAAGAACAAAAAAAACTGTTCTGTTATGCAGAAATTGCCTGCACAAAAATGTATCATTTTTAACTATGGTTAAAAAAATGTTACAAACTTTTGAAAGGCAACATTTTAAATGCTTTTGTTGACTAGGTTCATTCATTTACTCTGTTAGTTATGATTTATACTGGGGTAACATATGCAGGACTTGGTTTAGTACTGTCTTGTTAAGAAAAATGAAATACCTTCTCAGAAAAATGCAGTGATCATACAGTACGTGTTAATCCAGATCCTGAACACATTAGAGTTTCAATTGCCTAAAAACAAATTAATAACTTGCTTGTACCGATGTAATGCTGGACTCTCCCTCTTTAGTATTGTGTATCTACAAAGCCAATTAAACTTTATTACTGTGGTGCTGTGGTGAAGTCCACAAGACAGTTTGTACTTTACTTCAGTCCATCTCAAACAAGTTGCTTATTCGTTGGATCTTTTTTTATACGCACTTTGCAAAAACAAAAGTAAAGAAGTTTGTGTTTGGTCAATTTACAGTTTCTTTGGTCAGCTTCTTTGTGAACATTGCTTTAAATCTTCTGGCTTTGAAAAAAACTACACATGTTTATTTCCTGTTTTATGGCCCCAAATTTGTAAGGAAAAATGTGTCTGTGGGTTGAGCAGCAGAGCTAAGCATGTGTGCTGCACCAAAGAGAAGCTTGCCAAATCATTTCTGCCAATGCCAGACAGCTATTGGCTGAGGCAGTGTGATGGTGTGGGCTGGCATCTCCCTTTCTGAAAAACAAGGCTTTTCATCGTTAGAGGGCAACCTCAATGCAGGAAGACATCATGGTGAGATTCTGCAACCAGTGGGAATCCCATATCTTCACTGATAGTGACCAAACTATATCTGCTAATATGTTGACGCCGAGCACCACAGCAGACCAGGGGCCAGGATATATATATATATATATATATATATATATATATATATATATATATATATATATATATATATATATATATATATACACTACCGTTCAAAAGTTTGGGGTCACATTGAAATGTCCTTATTTTTGAAGGAAAAGCACTGTACTTTTCAATGAAGATAACTTTAAACTAGTCTTAACTTTAAAGAAATACACTCTATACATTGCTAATGTGGTAAATGACTATTCTAGCTGCAAATGTTTGGTTTTTGGTGCAATATCTACATAGGTGTATAGAGGCCCATTTCCAGCAACTATCACTCCAGTGTTCTAATGGGACAATGTGTTTGCTCATTGGCTCAGAAGGCTAATTGATGATTAGAAAACCCTTGTGCAATCATGTTCACACATCTGAAAACAGTTTAGCTCGTTACAGAAGCTACAAAACCGACCTTCCTTTGAGCAGATTGAGTTTCTGGAGCATCACATTTGTGGGGTCAATAAAACGCTCAAAATGGCCAGAAAAAGAGAACTTTCATCTGAAACTCGACAGTCTATTCTTGTTCTTAGAAATGAAGGCTATTCCATGCGAGAAATTGCTAAGAAATTGAAGATTTCCTACAACGGTGTGTACTACTCCCTTCAGAGGACAGCACAAACAGGCTCTAACCAGAGTAGAAAAAGAAGTGGGAGGCCGCGTTGCACAACTGAGCAAGAAAATAAGTACATTAGAGTCTCTAGTTTGAGAAACAGACGCCTCACAGGTCCCCAACTGGCATCTTCATTAAATAGTACCTGCAAAACACCAGTGTCAACATCTAGAGTGAAGAGGTGGCTGCGGGATTCTGGGCTTCACGGCAGAGTGGCAAAGAAAAAGCCATATCTGAGACTGGCCAATAAAAGAAAAAGATTAAGATGGGCAAAAGAACACAGACATTGGACAGAGGAAGACTGGAAAAAAGTGTTGTGGACGGATGAATCCAAGTTTGAGGTGTTTGGATCACAAAGAAGAACGCTTGTGAGACGCAGAACAAATGAAAAGATGCTGGAAGAATGCCTGACGCCATCTGTTAAGCATGGTGGAGGTAATGTGATGGTCTGGGGTTGCTTTGGTGCTGGTAAGGTGGGAGATTTGTACAGGGTAAAAGGGATTCTGAATAAGGAAGGCTATCACTCCATTTTGCAACGCCATGCCATACCCAGTGGACAGCGCTTGATTGGAGCCAATTTCATCCTACAACAGGACAATGACCCTAAACACACCTCCAAATTGTGCAAGAACTATTTAGAGCAGAAGCAGGCAGCTGGTATTCTATTGGTAATGGAGTGGCCAGCGCAGTCACCAGATCTGAACCCCATTGAGCTGTTGTGGGAGCAGCTTGACCGTATGGTACGCAAGAAGTGCCCATCCAACCAATCCAACTTGTGGGAGCTGCTTCTGGAAGCGTGGGGTGCAATTTCTCCAGATTACCTCAACAAATTAACAGCTAGAATGCCAAAGGTCTGCAATGCTGTAATTGCTGCAAATGGAGGATTCTTTGACGAAAGCAAAGTTTGATGTAAAAAAAATCTTATTTCAAATACAAATCATTATTTCTAACCTTGTCAATGTCTTGAATCTATTTTCTATTCATTTCACAATGTATGGTGGTGAATAAGTGTGACTTTTCATGGAAAACAAAAAATTGTTTGGGTGACCCCAAACTTTTGAACGGTTTATCATTGCCTAAATCCAGAATTTGGTAGTGGGGAGGATAAAATTGTCTGCCCACAGTCCTTAACCTCAGGCCCATTGAATGTTTGTGAAATCGTTTTGGATTTGCTGCTCATGCCATAGTGACCAAAGAAACCTCATTAGCTGACTTCAGTGAATGTTGGTTGGTGCCATCCCACAGCAGTGTGTAACCAAGCTGCTGACCAGGATGAGGGGGAGATTCCAGCAGGCTGTTGTGTTTCAATCTCAGAGATTTGGAGCTCATCGCAGAAGCTAAATAATCTAAATGCCAGAGAAAACATGCAAAAAAGATGATCGGCAAGAAGGGTTGGATTTTGTTTGGTGGTAATGTCTATGAAGATTATTCCATTCAATATTGAGAAGGGCATGAATAGTTTTTACATACATTTTTTTGGCACTGGTGACCTTTATTGAACAGGAAAGAGAGCTGAGAGAGAAGGGGAAAGAGAACGGGGAAGATGTGCAGCAAACGGCCCAAGATTGGCAATCAAACCGAAATGCAGCATGAAGGGATATAGGCTCTGTACAAGGTGAACTGATCCCTGATAATGATCAGCTCCCACCAAAGAAGAATCAGTGCTGAAATTGAATTAAGTAGCAATTTATCAAACGCTGCTATTTACATAAATAACTGAGTTTATGAACCGTTTTATTTGTGATGTTCTTTTTTTCCCTTCTAACACATTTAATTGTTTTTCAGTTAATTATATATAATATATATATATATATATATATATATATATATATATATATATATATATATATATATATATATATATATATATACAAAATAACTGTGCCAAGATCGAAATGCTCCTTCATTTCTGGCACATGCACATTAGCGCCTCCTAGTCACGACTGCGAGTATGGTTAATGTGTGCACCCCGGGGTGGACTCTGCTGGGGTGCATTACGCGTTTATTTACTCATCTATTTTATGCATGATTTCTAAATAACATGTCATCGGTTGTATTTTTGGCAACGGATCCCTGGGTAGGCCTATTCATCTAGGGTTGTTCAAAAGAAAACGAAATCCCGCGTACTGCACAGAATATCGAAAGCGAACGTTATAAATGTGAGTGTTAGTATGGCTGGCTAAAGCCAAACCCAACCGCTCTTAAAGTGTGCAAAACAAGGGGAGTTATTCAGCAGTGCGCCACAAGCCTTTCGGGGGTGTGACTACAGTCATTGGGGTCTATATATTGAGATGTTTTGTCCGCAGGCTGGATGTGAATGAGGGAAGCTGACCAGTGGAAACTAGCCGCAGCGGGACTGTGCGCCTCCTCCCTGCAGCTCGCGTTCTCTCTCGCATCACCATGGATTCCTATTTTGTAGCACTTTGCGTGACTTTTCTGGTGGCATCGCTCACCCGCAGGTCAGGTGCGAGCGGGCCGGTCATCAGATGTGAGCCGTGCGACATCAGAGCGCGGCTTTTGTGCAAGCCTTTGCCCAAGGATTGCGCCGAAAGAGTCCGCGAACCGGGTTGCGGCTGCTGCATGACTTGCGCCCTGAGTTTCGGCCAGCCTTGCGGGGTGTACACCGGGAGGTGCAGCGCCGGGCTGACCTGTCAGCACCAGCCAGGTGAAACGAAACCGCTGCAGGCGCTGCTCGAGGGTCGAGGTGTTTGCGTAAACGCCACGAACGGGCGGCCGTCGGTCAGACCTACGCCCACATCTCCGGTCAATGAAGTGCCAGGTGATCATTTCAATCTGCATGGATCCTCCTCGAGCTCCGTATAGGCAAAAATCATGTGTCAGTAGTGTTGCCAACTTCTGTGTAGAGCTTGGAGTGTGATCAGACTGGGGGTCCGGGTGGAGCCAGTTTTGAAAATGGTCAAATTTATGGCAGAAAACCCACAGAGAAAAAAAAAGCGACAGACACCATTAAGCATGTCTAAGTTCTATAAATTCAAGAAATATAGGCAAAATCATGCACATATTAAGAAAAGTGCCAAAAAGCTTATTTGATCATATTAGTACCTTGGTTTTGGACGATGCTTGACGTTGTTTAAGAGACTACAAATGCTTGGGTTTTAAATAACTTCTGCTTAACTATGTGATAAGCATAATTTAATGGCTCATACGTTCGGTTCTAGGAAATTATCTTGCCTTTCTTATTTGTTCCTCCTTTATGTCAAATAATTCAGCAACTCCATGATGCTTCTTATCATCTTCTTTGCTTGTGATATAAAGCCTACTGCTGATTTAAACCCTCTGAGATCCATGTTTAGTCTTCCTCAAATAATAGCTTGACAAGCATTAAGCAGCAGTAGTGGAGCAACAATTATCTGCAGCTTAACCAAGGAGAAACTGAAACATTAACTACTGCACCGGACAGTGCCAGCTCTGCCTTTGATTAGCAGGTATTCTCGTTGAAGCTAGGTGTAGTTTTTGTTTGTCCCTCGAACGTTGCTTAAAACAATAAATGCTTTTGTCTTTACTCAGTTAGACATCTTTAATCGTCCGTCCAGTTGTCTCAATATGAAGGTCATTTTAAAATGTTGGTCGTGGACAGTCTGTTTCTTATCTTGCTGACTTGATTCAGAGGTGATCTAAGTATAACTTTTTAATGGTCCTTGACACTTGTTTGTGTTTCCTGTATTGTGCATGACCTACAGTGAAGCACAAAACATTTATCAGTGTCTGTGAAAATTTGTCATAGTAACAAGCTTTTAATCTTTATTAAAAGTCATTATTATTGATTATTTTGAGCGAGATTTATCCAGGCAGAGTAATAAACAAGGTTTGAAAAAAGAAAAGAAATCATAGATCACACTATAATTATGGCAATATCTGCATTTTTGCATTTTTGCAAAGTAGAAGAAATATGGCTCTCTGTTTCAAGTTTTAGTTGTCTACCTACTTAAACTTGTGTGTGATCATTTTCAGCGTCAAAGCTAGTGTTTTTTTTTCTTAGAAAATCATCAAACTTAGCTTTGTTACTTCTTGAAGAAATGTGAAAACCATTCCACCCTACATGATGAATCTCTTTATGCTCTGTCTTGCAAATAAACACACTGTTCTAAAACTTTGGCAGACAACACAGAGGCTAAGGATAAGGAGGGGAGACCATCCAGGCCGGATCCTGAAACTTCATGTAACACTGCACCCCCCAGGCCCTCGCTTTACCCCTACTTATCCTCCGCAAAGTCAAATGCCATCAGATGGGAGCAACAGAAGGCAACCCAGATCTTTAAGATGGAGCATCTCCCAGGACCAGTCATCACAGACCAACTAAACATCTCTCTAGAAACCAAACGGGAGCCTGCGTATGTAAGTACCGCAAACATTTTTCTGACTTCTGAGCACACTGAAAGAATGTTTTTCTCCTCTCCTCTGTGTTTTGGTGTTTTCTCTCCCCACTGCGGGTGATGAAATGTTTTGGATAGCAGTGCCGACGGTTGGCAGGGATCTGGTACAGCGGAGTGACATGGCAACAAGCGTGTACCACGGCCCTGCGGCTGACCTGGGTCAGGCGGTTGTTTGGCCACAAGGCGTCCGCGTGCCGGGTGCTCCGAGAGCCAGCAAATGATGGATTGGCTGATGTGAGGGCCTGTTGGGAAGCCCTGCTGCTATTTTGATCTTGCTTTGGCCAGAGAAGTGAGCACACTCGTGTAATGGGCTTTGACTGGCTTCTCTGATTAGTGACTGAAGTACTTGGACTTGAGAACAAGCCTTTTGGCTCAATCCTTGAGCTGTTTGATTTCAATTTATCCTCCATCCTTTGTGTTACACGTAAGAGTTCCAAGCAGCTTTGTAAACTGTTAAGCCTCTTCAAGTCAGATTAATTAATTTTTTTATCCACTGCCTCTTTTATATTGCCGCCACCATTGTTAAGGTATTACAGCTGAGCAGGGTGTACTGCAAAGGGAGTCCGACTTAGCTTATTCACAAAGCCAATTAATCTTGCGCAAAAATTATGTTGATGTGCTTAAAGCATGAATTACGTGCATATTCTGTAAATCTGGGATGGTTGATTTTTTTTGTGTGTGTGTGATTAGTGAAACTAAACTTTTTCCATAATTGTTTTAGGGTCCCTGTCGAAGAGAGATCGAGCGCATTCTCAGCACCCTAAAAATTCTCAACATCCTCAACCCCAGAGGTTTCCGCATCCCAAACTGTGACAAGAAGGGCTTCTACAGGAAAAAGCAGGTACAGATAGTCAGAATTTGCTTAGATTCTGCATTGTTATTCAGTCAACATATTCCATTGTTAAATAATCTGCTTGCTTACCATCTGTGCAGCTTTAAAAGACTACTCTGTGAAAATTAGCATTTTGTGTTGTTGTTTTTACAAGCTGAGTTAATAAAGATTAAATGCTCAACTCAAGTGACTCAAACTTTAGGTTTTCTGCCTCCCAATTACAGCCTCTCTGCTGTCCTCTTGTTTTACATCGGTAGTTATTAGAGCTTCGTCACTGCACCGCACCAGTGAGGCAGACCATAGCCACCGGCTCTGGAAACACAAACCACAGGGGCCAAACCCCAGCAGAGCTGATGACTGGGACGACGGCTGTCTTACCTCCCCTCCCAGGGAGACAGACGTCAAGGTGGCCACTGGCACCCCATGTGCTCGCCCCATAATTGCTGGACTTTTGAGAGGCAGACACAGAAATAGAGTTGCAGCCGTCCCCACCCCAATTGGTTCACCCACGATCGGGCTGTAATAAATGAGCAGCTCTGACTCATTCACATGGAGACCTTTGGGGTTCCAACTCTGCTGCATCATCAAAACAGATGATCTTTTTACACATCAACCCCCTCCTCTGCTTGGCCTTCTTATAACCAGGTCTACAACAGCAGGCTCATGTGTCACGCTTTGCATGGTAACCTTGCATAAGAATACAACAATTGCACGGTATTTGCAAAAAATGTAAACCACAAAATGTATAAGATGATATAATTAATTTTTTTAAAACAGTAAAGCTGCTTTTATTCCTGGTCATGCTTAAGTGATATGAAATGTTGATAATTACAGTTATAATTTAGTAATAGTGATTGTCCACGTTCCCATCGGAGTTACTTAACCCTAGACAAACCGAATCCCAGTCTGATTAAAGTAAATAAAGTCACTACCATGTTGAAATCCTTGATATGCTTGAAAATATTTTACATCTCCAAATTAATTTAAAAAATAACTACATCTCAATAATATTGCCACTTACTCCCCAGTGTCATCCTTGATGCTGTAGCGCTATTCTTCCTGACACCAGCAGTGGAACTACAATATTTTTTCTCCAACATAGGTTAACTCGGCTGAGAAAACCACTATAACATTTTGAGCATGGGTCAAGTGCAAAGCTTTATCATTAATTCACAAAGATATATTGTACTTAACGCATACAGCTATAGCTGATAGTCTTTAATCATCTTGCTTCTTAGTGCTGAGTAGTTTCCTTTAGTGCTAGGCTAAAATTCCAGTTAAACATGTGCAGACAACTTACAGAAGAAGTTGTCATGCTTCAGAAACATATTGCTTTGTTTTTCAAGTAATTAGTACTGTCTAAACTGCGCTAAGCTGTTTGTGTTAACTTCGAACACAGTAGTAAAAGCACTACAAATGAGACAGGCGGACGGGAGCAACAGCTGCAGTCTGTCTTTCTGTCACTGTGAACGTCAGTCCAAAGGGTGGAAACGGCTCTAATTCTGAGGGGAAAACCCAAATTCAATCAAAAAATAATTTGCACAAACTATTATGCAGTTTTGCAAGTCAAGTGCGGGAAAACAGGCTGTGATTAAAATTGACCATGCAAAATTACCATACTTGCAGACAGTAGATGTTAACTGCAAGTATTGGGAAACTTGCTTTAAAAATTCCGACTCCAGCATCATCCTTTGTTAAAATAAAGGTTAGAACATGTTTTTATTATTTTTGCATAGACTTGAGCAAAAGACTAAAAAGTAGTATGTTTTCCGTTTTAATTTCACAGAATATTATGTATTTAGCCCCCCTTTCTGATTCTCACAGTGTAACATAAAAAGGCTGATATAAGCTGGTTATATAGTTATATAGTTGCAGCCTGGAGTCGGCTGCTCAAAACCTGCCCCCTGTAACTTATCAACTGTACTTCCAGAACAGTGTTGTAAACCTATATAAAAACATTTCAAAAAGCATTGCATAAGAGTGACGCCGGTGCTCCTTTAGTTCTCAGTCCATGAAAGTTCATGTTCTTTTGCAAGCAGAAAAATGCACACGCATCAAATTAACTTTGTTGTTAGCAGGGGAAACGTATAATCACCTTCTTCCAGCCAGCTTATTGGAAGTGCACAGCTACAGGTTGGCAGAGGAGCAAGGCTGTGCAACTTTGTGCTCAACAACTGTACTTTCTGTTGAATCTTATTTAAAGAATACTTTTTAAAAAAGTGTGAACGATCTGATGGAAAAATAAAGTTGTACCTATACAAAACCTTGGTTGATAAGTGTAACCTGCCTAATTGCAGCTTTAATAATTGCAAATGTTTATTCAAAACATTTTCTTTCATTACTAAATAATTCCAGTTTTGACACTTTTTCTTATTATGCAGCTTTAATTAAAATTGATTTTTGCATAACAGTAACAACATGCTTTTTAGAAACTGATCATATAACGTATCAACCTTAACTCAGCCTGTGGAGCCATGGCACAGTTGCTTTAGCCCTTGAAATGAATGGCTGCATGTTTGACTGGAGTGGAGGTTAACCTTTAGTAAAATTGGCAGTAAAATAACAGCCCTTGGATAGCTCCACAGACTCTGTAAGTCATTTGTAGTACCCATAATTTGGAGCTGTGGGGTATAATCAGCAACAGATGATTCGTTCTGGCCAGCAGCATCTGAAAATAGATTTTGATTCACAGTTGTTCACAAATGGGACTAAGTAAATATTTTACCATGGTTCTATTTACCTTAAAGCTCTCCATACATGTCTGTAACAGGAGGCAGACCGTAAAAAAGCAGCTCAAAATACCACAGCATGTTGGACGGCCAAGGTTGCACGGGCTCCGCACAGTCTAAGCATTAACGCCTCTTAACTATGCCATTTTGCTTCATTGGCAAGAGTGGCTTTGCATACTTCACATTTTTCTTGGGGGGGGGGGGGGGGGGGGTAGTGTGGCAAGGCGTCCTGCATCTGTCCTCTCTCCCATCAACTTGTACCCTTTGTGTACTTTCAGTGCCGTCCGTCCAAAGGCAGAAAGCGAGGCTTCTGTTGGTGTGTGGACAAATATGGGCACCCTCTGCCAGGGTTTGATGGGAAGGAGCGAGGAGTCCAGCGCTACAACTCCGGGAGCCAATAGGAGTCACGCAGGCTGGGGAGGGAGGGAGTTTGCGAGTAAACAAAACGAACTGTAAACAACTAGACACTAAGGATATTGGAGGAGAGGTCAAGAGATGGCTCGGCTGATATATGAATGTTTGCCGTCTATCTGTTGCCTGTGGGACCCTTTTCTTCCACTAAGGCAGAACAAAGGGAGCGGAGAATGTGTATCAAGAGGAAAGTCCTGGAATTTATGCTACGCACAGAAGATAAGCTCTTTTATTTCTTACTACCACCTGGACAGCTTCTGGAAACAATACATGGTTCAAAATTCATTTTGAATGCCTTAAACTGATTAAGAAACATCCGCACGACACGTCACGTCACGGACGGTGAATTGATAGCTCTTTGTTTTACGCACAATTATATGGCATTGCATATGTGTACATACGTTTTTGTTGTGTAATCATCACCTGTATTCTTGTGATTTGTAACAGTCGTTTCGTATGTGGATGACCATGAAAATGTAAATATGTATGAATTTGCTGTTCAGTGTACTCATGCAGTGCCTTATGTTGAAAGCCTGTTTGAATGAATTTCATTGTTTCCAGTGGAGTACGATGGGATTGTGCAGCTCAAACGCTACCTACAATGCATTTAAAGGAATTTTATGCTGGTTCTTAAGCCACAGAAAGAAAAACATTTTGTTTTTTATCTCTGCTGTGGCTATTGCTGTTATTATTGACATTTCTTGCATAAGCTGAATAGTTGGAATGAAGACCTCTGCCGTTTTTCTATGATTTTTCATATTGCCAGAGATTTTGTTCTGGGCTTTTCATAGCTGAAGTATGTTTGCCTGTACAGTCCAGCAATCCAAATCTATTTTTACTTAATAAAGGCTGTAAAAATAGGTAAAGCTCTTGCTTTTTTTTGTCTCTGTGATTAAACATGAAAGACATTAAAAATGATTTGAACTTGATGAAAACTGTATTTACATACATCAACATAAGGGTTATGTACAACAGTTTATTAAAAAAAATGCATTAACAGTATAGCAGCATTTCACAAACAATCCACTGCACTGCGTGTGTTTTTTTTTTACATCAAACTCATATGCATATGCGAATAAATACAAGAAAAGACGCAACCATTGATCAAAGAAAGAACCTGCAGATGCAAGCAGAGGTAGACAAAAGATGAGCAGTGCAGGCTAAAATGTGCAGCGTCTTGGATAGCCTTCGTATATTTTGCTCAGCCATCGTGACTCACTTTAAGAATCCACTTTGACTAAATGAACATAGATCCAGAAAATGTCAACAGTATAAATGAATTAACTACAAGTTGTTGTTTTTTTCTTGACTTATAACAAAGCAAACTTAGCGGAGTTGCAGACCTGTTTTTTTTTTTTTTCATGAGTAATGGAGTTATTTAGTTGGCCAAACATCACAAACATAACTTTTCAAAAGACACTTTGATAATGGCTGCAAGAATATACAACAAAAGAATAAATAATGTTATACATAATGTTCATAAAATAGTTGGGCGTTTCGCCTAATATGATTTTACATTTTTAGTTAATTAGGTTAGTTTTACATATTTACTTAAAGTTGAAGTCTCTTAGAACAGCTGCATCTGTTTATGTCACAGAACCTATGTCTTAGAGAGCGACTTCTTGATGACACTGTGCATCGGCGAGAAGGTCGCTGGACCCTGGCAGCTTCTTCCCGTTCCAAGAAGAAACACACCAGCATCGGATCGGCGGCCCAACCAGAGACGACTCACACTGAAACACAAAACAAGCACCGGTCACAAATGACCCAGTAACTGAATACGTCCCGGAGGGGGTGAAATGAAACAGAGAAACTAACCCTCACCTGCTTGGCTTTGTAGTAGCCGTGTTTGTCACAGTTCGGGAGGTAGAACGTCGTGAACTTATCACCCAGCTGCTGCTGAGAGCTGGCGATCCTATCCAATGCTACGTGCAGTTCAACATGACAGGGACCCTTTAAAAACACAGAAACAGAGACATTATGACCCATTATCTGTGAAAGTGGCTTTGAAATGACCTCTAGATTTTTGGCCTTCCTCTTGTGTGTTAAGCAGCTCTGCATTGTCTCACCTGCTGGACCAGTTTGTTGCGGATCGCATTAACTCTGGCTTTTAAGCTCTCATGGCCCTCAGCAGTGTCTTGGAGGTCAGAGGGAAGGTTAAGTCCCAACATGTAGTGCACAGAGCCATGTTCTTGGACTTCATCAGCTGCCTCTGCAGGAGTGTAGGAAAATGCACAGCATCAGAAAAAAAGCTCTCGGTTTTCATTTAAAGCTATGACATATAACTTTTTTTAAGACATACTGTACATTAGAAAGAGAACCCCTAAGCCTACCTTGTTCCTCCTCGGTGCACACTCCCTGTCCTCTGGTCAGGGCATGGAGTGGTCTGGCCTCACCCGGCCTGGGAGTGCAGCGTAGACCCTCACCGCAGTGGGCTGTGTGAACCCCGCAGGAAGCACCTTTCTCCAGAGCGCACGCCATGCAGCAACCACAGCCAGGCTCCTTCAGCACTTGCTTGCAGTCGGCAGGGACTGCGGGACAGTCGCTCAGCGCCTGCTGTGTACACGGAGCACAGCGGATTGGCTCTGGCCCTACCACCGGGGACGAACCCCCCAGAGCCACGACAGCCAGAGCCACTGCCGCAACAAATGTCAGCTTCTCAGAAAATTCAAGCATTGCTTGTCTTAGTCACGCTTCTTAATAGTACGGCAAACAGCTGAGGCTTTTCTTCTTTCTGTGAAGCACTCATATTTGTATGGAGATCTGGCCTCATAAGGGGTTAATCATTGACACATTGACCACATATATAAAACATTTTTTGACAAAGATAACACAAACAGTGGGTGACCCTGCTTGACGTGCGCAAAGCCCCGCTCACAAGGTCGGCAGTAAATATTGACACTGGAACATAAAGAGATTGTACATAAAAACAACTCTGTTCAAGCATTGCTTCTACTTTTGATGTCCTAAAACTGCTCGACTAGATCTTGATAAAACAGTAAATGATAAACAGTCTCCATAGCAAAATCTTACAGTGTTATTCAAAGGTTGGAACGATTGGCCAGTGGGACAACACAGTTAAGGCTACTATCCTTTGAAGTAATGCTGACCGATTGCTCAGTGACGTTGTTTTGGCAAAGAAAACCTATTTTCCCCTTTGGGCTTGCTGGTGAAGGTTCATCCCATCACGCAGGCAGATAATCAGGATCACTCCTCTCCAGGGTTGCATAAGTCTGACATTATGGATTTTTCTGCTAGAATCACAACATGTTTGTGTACAGAAAGAGGACCATAATGGCATGTTTTCCATCGCAGCATTTGCCAAAACAACCTGTGACAAATGCCAGATGATGTGTGACGTACAAGCCCACACACACATCTGCTGTGCACCCAAGTGACCCGGGGCAATCCTCTGTGTAAGATTTGATTTACAACTCGCTAATTTTAAAGATTTTTGGTATTTTTCAACAGAAGGTACCTATATATTTTCACAGTGCTAGACAGAGAATGATAAGTAAGCTGTGGCGCTTGAAAGATTGCTTTTCCTTCTGAATATACAATGCAATTCAGTGCACCTTGAACCTTTTCGCATTTTTTCTGGTTGCAAACAGAAACTGTAAATGTATTCTGTTGTAATTCTATATTATTGACCGAGACAAAGTAGAGCATAGCTGTGATGTGGATGTTTAGGGTCAATATTCTGCTGTAAATTGAACGTTTGTCATAATCTGGAAGTCTTTGGCAGGCTTTGACAGGTTTTCATCCAGGATTATACTGTATTTAGCTCCATTTAACCCCCATTAGCTCAATCTGTTAGCTCCTTGTCACTATTAAAGAAAAGCATCTCCACAGCATGTTTCCACCGCGATGCTTCACTGTAGGGATTACTTTTTCAGGGATAGATTTCTGCACACGTAGCATTTTGCATGTGGGCCAAAAGGTTCAGTTTTGCTTTCATTTAATCAAAGCACCTATTTCCACATCTATTGTGTCCTATGGATGGCCTGTCACAAAGTGCAAATGTGACTTGTAATGACTTTCTTTTGGCAACGGCATTCTTCTTACCACTCATCTATTGAGGCCAACTTTGCGGAATGCATGAATGTTATTAACAGACCTCCTGAGCTGTGGTTTTCTGCAGCTCCTCGAGACTTATTCTCTGATTAATACCCTCCTTGCCTGTCGGTTCAGGTGAACACCCATGCTTTGGTTGGTTTCCAGTTCTACCAGTTTATGATGGATCCAACAGTGAGTGCATGGTGGTGCAGTTGGCACTACTTTTGCTTTGAAGAGAGAAGGCCCTGGGTTCAAATCATGGCCCGGGGTCTTTCCACATGGAGTTTGCATGGTCTCGCTGTGCATATTCTGGCTTCCTCAGTCACATTCCAAAAAAGTAAGGTGGTTAATTGGCAAGTCTCATCTATGTGGAAAGTTCAAAGCTTGAGATATTGCTTTATAACTAAACGTTGCCACAGATTTATCATTTGTTCACCAATGTTCTAGAACACAGCTCTGAGGCCTTCACAGAACAACCACATTTATACTGATTAAGTTACAAGTATAAGGGCTGTAGAGTAGAAGCTCGTCACCAAGCTACCATTCGGTCTTGAAAGAGCAGTTTCCCCAAGCCGTATTGCACGTTGAGGCCCTGGT
This sequence comes from Fundulus diaphanus, assembly GCA_037039145.1. Taxonomy (NCBI): domain Eukaryota; kingdom Metazoa; phylum Chordata; class Actinopteri; order Cyprinodontiformes; family Fundulidae; genus Fundulus; species Fundulus diaphanus. Next base: position 28,221,049 of record CM073133.1, on the reverse strand, counting down.
CCGTTTAACCCATGGGCTTTTCTTGATCTGTTCATTTTTATGGTTTTCAAGTTGTAGTTTATATTGCAGTACTCAAACATTTGCCTTGGGGTTACCCCAGGGATCCTGGGCCGTGAGGTGGCAGTGTATGAAGGATTAATAATCAAGTGCACCATCATAGGCAATCCACAAATTCTGAGCCACATTTAGCAAAGTAAGTTAAAGCAATGATAGTCACAAGTTTTCATGGCTGATATATAGTTCCTTATCAGAAATATTGTGCCTTTACAGTTTTTAAACACCAGAAGTTTTTGCAATTCTACAATCTCCATTTTTTTGGCATTAGTCCAATTGAGAGATTAGCAAAACTGATTGCAATGTACATAAGGTCTTTATAGGTAATTACAAGTTACACTGATTGTAGACCTTTATGCTCATTGGTGTTAATGGGGTCTTGTTTAATAACCAGTGGCAGAGACTGTGTAGACAGACATTTTTTTTTTCTAAAAAAAAACAAAACTTCAAGTGAACTTTGTTTTACAATTCAGGACGAACAAAATAAAGCATGTATAAACAAGCCAAACTAAATGAAGCACCTAAATAAGTTTCTGTGAATGCTTACACCATTTAATAATTGGCTGCACGAATAGACACAATTTATATTAACACTCACGGTTCGCAAACTGAATTTATAGTCATCTAGCATACATCCCAGAGAAAAACAAGCTGCAATGGTGTACTCTGCGTTCAGCATCCATATTCCCCACCTTCTTTATGTCCATCTAGAAAGAAAAATGTTACTCAATAACAAGTTGGTGAGTTTTTGCCTCTTCAATGTTGACCATCAAGTTCACTAGCCACTGAGGAAAAGGCTCCTGCTTAAAAAATAAATAAATAAATAAATAAAAATAAAAAAGGTTACTTTTCAGATTGTAAAGATCTTGACAAGAAATGAAAACTAGTGGTCACTACCTCATTGTAGCGTGACCTTTTTTTCCTCTTTGGTTGATCTGGTCTGGCTTGTTTGTGCCACTTACTCTTCGAGAACTTGAAAGAAGAAATAAATCTTTTTAATCAGCGCTAGATATCAAACATCAAAAACATAAAGAGCTTAGTTATTCTTGCCTTCATTCTCTGCTTCCCACTGCTTAATCTCCTCTCACTCCTTAACACTGGCAGAGGTGCAGCTTCTTCACTCAGATCAGTAGAACGAGTGCTTGCATCAAACTCTGAAGAGTTTTCAGTTCCTTTCCTCTCTTCGTTGAATTGAATTTGAATGAAACTCTCACGTCTTAAGGAACCAGAACGCCGCCCCGGTCTCAGAACCCTCAGTGGAACGTCATCTTCTTCCCTTTCATTCTCTGCCAGGACCTCCTCTGTCTCTGCGCCCACTTGAAGTGCTAAGTCGTCTTCTTTTCCCTCCTCCTCCTCAAGTAATTCTTCTTCAGTTCTACCTCCCACAGTTTCATCTTCCTGCTCCAACTCCTCTTGGATTGTCTCCAGAAAGTGCACCTTTTCCATCTTATACATTCATGTTTAGAAACAGAGCAATAAGCAACCAGATCTGTGAACGCTACTTTTTTTTTCTCTATATGAGAACAGAAAACTTACATTTTTCAGTTGCCAGCTGATTGATCTCACATATGAGTAGTGAAAGAGTTGGTGTTAATTATTGCTGATCATTGCAACCAGGTGTGGCCTGTTAACCAGATCCTTTGCCACAGCAGTGAGATTATGGGACGTCTCTGCAGTAAACAGAGTGGAAAATATGCAACACATGCGGTTTCTGAAATACTCTGACCAATCAATCTGGCAACAAGTTACCTAAATCCCCTTTATTTCACATTTTGATGGTCTGTTTGAACCACTAAAATTCATCTATCTACACCATGTCCAGATGCCAAAATGAATGGATTAGCCCAGAGATCTTCTTCTTATTTTTCTTTATTGGTGGATTGCAAATAGCTTTACTGTGCATACCGCCACCTACTGTACAAGAGTATGTAACCTGGTCCTCAGGACCCACTGTCCAGCATGTAGTAGGTGTTTCCTGCCTCCACACACCTGATCTAAATAAATGAGTGATTAACAGGCCTCTGCAGCACTTGTGACTGCTAAAGAGGGTTTTCAGTCACACAATTCAGGAGTAGTGGATGTGATATGCTTATTTGCTATCTGTCACACATGTCGTAATAAATTGACCAGTGAGTGTAGTAACTATAGTTGTAGAGGAAATGTAAAGGGAGTGTTTACATTTTCCAGTAGTGCTGTGCAGAGCTGTCATATGCAGTCACTATCTTACTTGCAGTAGACACCACTTGGCCTTGTCTCATCTTAGACAAACATTACCGTCATCATAAAAAAACATGACAAAACAACATAATACAGCAGCTCATTCAAACTAATACGTTTTATATATATATATATATATATATATATATATATATATATATATAAATATATATATATATATTATATATATATATATATATATATATAATATATATATATATATATATATATATATATATATATATAATTAGTATTCACTCTTTGCTTTTGATTCTAAATCACTAATCTTTCTGGACATAACTTAAATACCCTCAATCTTGTTTAGTTTAGTTTCCGCAGGCGTTCACACAGTGCTTCTATTTCCGGACACTCCTATTTTGATGTAGAATCATGTATTCAGAAAAACTTTCAAGCAGTTTTCTTCTACCTGAGCTAAGGACCTCCAGAGCTCCTCCAGAGTAACTTTGAGATTCCTCACTGCTTCTCTTACTGAAGCTCTTGCTCTCACTTAACCCATGTGTTATTACGTTTCTTGTTTAGCAATACACGTTCCATTTTTGGACAATCATGAGATGTGGAAACCTCTAAATATAACTGTGCTTCAAATTTATCCACAATTTATGTATCTACACGGGGATTAAATCACATAATGCACTCTATTTATTAACTTGGTAACTTCCAAGGCAGTTAGAGATTTTATACGGAAACATTTGATTGAAAGGGACTAACTTCATATGTGCACCTAACAATCTGACCATTAGCAACAATTGCAACCTTCATGGAGCCTTGTAAGGGTTATGCAAGTATAGAAAATGGATCTACAAAAGTAATTACTTTAAACAATAACAAACCCAGTAATCCAGATTATGGCGTATTTAAAAAAAACAAAGCTATTCTTTAGTAGCATTAATATTAACAATTTGTGTCTGTCACCCGTTGATAACGAAAACCGAACCTAGCCCAATATCTTTATCATTCTAATCCTGGATCAGACTGTTTCTTCAATTTACTATCTTCAATTTATGGAAGACAGAAATTAAATTATGCTTATCTCAAAATTACTGTATTGTATGTATGTATTATATGTTGTTCAAGTCTAATCATAATACACTTGTGAACAACAAATGCTTTGACCTTTTTTTGCACGTTAGTTAGGGTCATATTTGTTGACCCATCATTTTCTCTGGGATGTATGCTATGTTTGTTCCAGATTATCCAGAATCGGCTTTAACTCCTCCACTTTTTAACTGCTTCCTGATAAGTACGTTCTCTGTCAAAAAGCATCATTCTCAGAGTGAGCCGCGGATCATTAACAACGGACCGAAATTTGCTAAATTCCTCCGTGAAGCAATAACAACTCCCATGCCATACTATCTGTCTAAAGATTGCACAAGACAGGTGTTTGTTGACTTAACTGTTACACTGAATGAACTCTACACAAACTTTGGATCAGCGCTAGGAAAACATTTTTTGGCTGCCGCCCAGAGTTTAAGACGTGATGATATTTATTTGTCTGCTAGCTTGCCGAGGTGCTCTCAACACTGTCCTGTGAATCTGGGCTGGCTAAGGCAAAAAAAACATACAAAAAAGTAAATAAAAATGTAAACGTTAAAAGCTGAAAAATAAAAAATGTTAAAGACCAATTACGTGAAGTGCATCAAAAGGATAGAAAATGACTTCAGCTAACAAGGAGAGATCCACACACAAAGCTGCTGTGTTTCTTAGCTGCATGGAGTTTGGTTTCCTTGTAGGGGGCAGTGAGTAAATATTGTGTTTCACAATGGAAATTCCATTGGGCAATACAGAAAATTACCCTTGAAAAATAAAAAAAAGTCATAATTTACACCGCTAGTCAAAACATTAGCATTTGATCCGGTTAGACAGAAATTATTTTCATGAGATGACATTCCCAAAGCACACTGACATTTTATACACCAATATTGTCTTTATTACAAAATATTCAATAACAACTTTACACTGTACAAGATACAACATAGTTTACAGCTTTTTTGGCTATTTACAAAAAAGAATATGATCTGCATATCAAAGTGAATAAGTCTAAAAAGGCAAGTTGCAATCACTGTAAGCTTATTGAGTAAGGCAAAAAACTTGAAATGTTATGTATTCACACTTTTCCATATCAAGTGAAAATGTCTACGCACTTAAATATACAGGCTATAAAGATATCTGACATGCCTTGTATTTCTGAAACTGCATCTGAGAGATATGTGCTTAATTTTATTCTCAAACTCTAGCATTATCATATTGAAAAGCAGTAGTATAGAAATATATAAGCCTGAAAACCCAATAGCAGATATAGACACGGCACAAAAGTTTCTGCAGCCTCAAGAAAAGAAGTGAATGTACACAGACGGAGCATTTAAAACACTTAAAGGTCATGCATTTATGGAAGTGGTGTACCTATTACCATTTAAGTGCTCCCTTTTTTATGGATGAATGCCATCCTTATCCAATTAGTCCACAGTGCCTTGCAAAAGTAGCCTTACCCCTTGGATTTTCCCATTTTGTCATGTGGAATGCCTCAGGGGTTTGTTAGAGAGCATTAGTGGGCAAACAGCAACATGGAGACCAAGGAAAACCTCTTTAAATGCATACATTTAAAGATGTATATGTATATATATATATGTATATATATATATATATATATATATATATATATATATATATATATATATATATATATAAGCTGTGCAAGGAGATAACTGTTCACAGAAGAAGCCAAGAGGCCCATGGTAAATCTTGACGAGCAGCAGAGATCCACTGAAGGTACCGTGGCGAGACACTTTTTAGAAACTCTACAGACGTGTCCTTTATGGAGGAGTAATAAGAAGAAAGCCATTGTTGAAAGAAGGCCATACGAAGGCCCATTTAAAGGTTCTCACAAGCAACATAAGGGACACAGTCAACAAGTGGAAGAAGGTGCTCTGAAGAGACCACCAATGAACTCTTGGTCTCGATATAAAAACCCGTGTGAGGCACTAAACTGAGATCCTGAACATGCCTTAACCAAGATGATGCATGGTCATGCTGTGGGATGCTCTTCTTCAACAGGGACAGGAGGACTGGTCTGATAGAAGAAGAAAAATGAGTGGACCTAAATTACACGACAATACTGGAAGATATCCTCCTAGAAACTGCAACAGACTAGGATGGTGGTTTACTTCCCATCGGGAAAACAAACCTAATCATACAGACAGAGCTGATATCGCTCAAATAGAAGCATATTCATGTGTCAAAGTGGCCCAGTCAAAGTCCAGACCTAAATCCAATATACAATTTGTTTCTCTGCATTCAATCTGACAGTTGTTTTCTTCTGCAAAGAGAATGGGAAAACATTCCAGTCTAGATAAAGCTGGTTGAGACATACCAAAAAGGAGGCTTTACAAAGTATTGACTCAGGGCGCTAACTACAAAGGAACCCCACTCTTTTTTGATTTAGAAAAGGAAATCCTTGTATGATGGTCCCCTCACATCACAATTATGCTCTATTTTGAGTTAGTCTCTCATGTAAAATCCCATTCAAATCCATTAAGGTTTGTGTTTGCAGTGTGACAAAACGTGGAAACGTTCAAGGGGTGTGGATACATCCTAAGGTACCGTATGTTCATATGTGCCTCAAATGCAGTAACTTATTGGTATTGTGTGGTGTTGTTTAGAGAACCATCTAATTTTGGCATGAACTAGTTTCTGTAGCAGCACGCGTTCAACATTCAACTAACCTTTTTCGCTCCTTTTAGCTCTTTTAGTGCATACCAACCATCAAAACAGGTACACTGTTTATATGCAAATAGCACTTTCTTTAGACTCTGTGAATCAGGGTGATGTCAAGACAAGACACTTTTGAAATCGGTTAAGAATCTCTAAAAGTAACGAGTGCAAGATCCCCCTTCAGTGGAATTTGTAAAACTCAAAATCATTCCTTTGGTGTTTCCACTCGAGAAGAGTATCATTACTTATGGCTCTCAACTTTTAAAAAGTCATGCACAAACTGTCATAATTCCTAAAAAGCCAACTTCATCTGATGAGAGGTGAATATAAAAAAAGGATTTTGTGCTGTTTTGTTACAATTCAAAACTGAACACACATGCATACACACACTTATAATTATTAACATGCATGCCTTCATACACCAAAATATAAATAAACTGTTTTTTTTGTCTGTAAATAATGCAATATATCCTTGGCATAATCAGAAAGACAGTGCAAAAGCAAATGCATGATCAGTCTTTTTGTCAGGGTATCAATATACATATTCCTTGTACATGGAAATATACACTTCATATAAAACAAGGTTGCACATGTTACCTGGATATACCTGCACAGGAACCCGAGAACACCACAAATGTAATCATCTCTTATAGCGATGTTCAGAGAGAATTGAGAAGTTGGGTGCATCTTTCTTCCCTTCACATCTCAGCTCTGAAAACAGCCAGACAGTTAAGAAAATCTCTGAAAGCAAGTGTGATTGTCAGTTTTAGCTTTTAATTCCTCAGGAAGTTTGTGTCCCGACCAAAAAACATCCAGCGTTGCGCCAGCGTCTCAGGATGTGCGAGGAACTCCTGGGCAGCCCTGACTTCTCCAGGTTTTCCTGCCGCATTTGAATCGCCCTCGCCGCTCCACCTACACTGCTACGTCCGCAATAGCTGCCGCGGCCTCGATTTGGATCTCTGTCACCTCTACGTCCTTCTTGTCTTCCACCTCGCCCAGCCTAGGCATGCAGGGCGAGGGGAGGCATGCTGCTTGGCTGTTGCTGATGTTGGCAGTGCTTGTCTGAAGGTTGCCACCCATGCTGGCCTGAGCGGCCAGGCTGGCAGCGGAGGAGACGCTGCCCAGATGGGTCGGCACGCTCGTCTTGCCACAGGAATGGATACGGCGTGCCAGGCTGGTGGAACGCATCACTGATGATGTGGTTGCAGTGCCAATGCCCTGCACTTTGCCTTCCAGAAAGTATGTAAGCATTTCACCTTTACCTTTTACACTGACTTTGCCACGGCAGACCAAGTCATAGTTGCTATTTAGCATACGATAAACCTCCTCCGTCACCTGGAGGAAAAACAACAACATTGAGCTTTAATGTTTCTCTAAAGAAATTCCAAACCAGTTTTTTACAATCAACATCATAATCAGTGATGTGCAAGTTACTTCCAAACTGTAATACATTATAGATTTCTTGTTACTGTTATTTAGAAGTAATTATTTACATTACAATATTACTGTCTCAGAATTATAATGCGTCACATTACTCCTGTATTACTTTTGAGTTACTTTCACCAAAACTTTCACCAAAATAACTACAAGGTAGTTATTTTGTTGCTACAAGCTAGCCATTTCTAAAATGACAAAATGTAAAAATAAATTACATGTAAGTACCATAGTAAATGTTAACACAGCATTTTACATCCAGTAGAAGGCAATATGATATTCCAAAATGACTGTGGGCTATCCAGGCTACTAACAATATAACATATAATTGGCAAAGTGAAGTCTCAAGACAAGAAAGGATGACATACAAAATCACAAATTATCTAAGTCTATTAAAAGTATGGTAGAGGTAAAGTGATTATCTGGTAATTTCCATGAATAGCTTGGGTATATTAATATTAGACACAACAGAACTGTATGTAAACTCTAATGTCATAAGCACTACGCAGAAATCATGTCTCGCGTCGCGTCACTCCTGTAAAACCCGCCCTAAGCCTCCTTCGTAAATGTCTCGCGGTCTCGCAGTTTTCGATTTTTTTTTTAAATAAATAAGTGTTGTAATGCAAGCTTTGCTGAACATGTACCGAGTAAAATATTACAGAAAATGTATTAGTAATGCCTTACACTACTGCGTTACATCAAAAAGTAATACATTACTGTAATGCATTACTTTTGTAACGCGTTACTCCCAACACTGATCATAATACATTTTATTTTCATCCAGAAACACAAATATAAGTACTTAAAATAAAGCAGAAATACTTCTGAGAGTGTGCTTTACTTTTGTTTAGAAATGTATGATTTTATGACATGGGTGTGCATTTGACATACAACTTTAGTTTAATGTTTTGCACGTGCCTTATTTTGCAAACATACAGCCGAAAACCATCCTCAAAATTAGGGACGAGTTGTAAATGTTAGTGTCTTATCTACCTGGATTTTTCCTGGTACACCGGTACTGTCCATCCGACTGGCCACGTTCACCGTGTTGCCCCAGATGTCATACTGCGGTCGTCGTGCTCCGATCACCCCTGCAACTACCGGACCAACGTTGATACCTGTCCAGGTGAGCAAGAGAATTACACCAGAATTACCTTGGTTTAGATCAACAGTTCCCACTCACATTTTGATTCAATTTGCGGGCCAACTCACCCACTCGGAGGACAAATTCGTTGTACGACTGGTAGTTGATTTCGTCCAACACATCAAACATTTCTATGGCGTAGTCTGCGATTGTGCTCAGATGGTCATAAACTGATTTTTTTGCCTGTAGAACAGGGAAGTGGTCAGGATCCACAGACAAATGTGCCCCCGATATTCTCATTTAAAGTGAGTTTCTATACAGAGATCCATTACTTGCAGTAGAAAGATGCCATATAGTGATGGGTGGACAATAGCTAATTGTGTGGATCCTTGTTTTCATAGTTTTTACAAATAAAAATATAAATAACATAAAAAGGGCTGTAAGGATACGGTGAAATATTAGCATACATTAACTGTCTACATTTTCACAAGAGTCCTTTGTTTAGCCTTTCACTGTTTTCCTATTTCAAACAAAACGTCCCTGTTGCAAAACTAAATTACCCTGTTGGATGACAGCGGTTGAGTCAATCCGACAAATCAGCTGCGACAACCTGCCTTGAGTTTGCCAAGAGCAGAATAAACTTTTTGGATGCTGCGTCAGGCCATCATTTGTGCAACAACATAAAAATGTATCCGTCCCTGTGCTTTCCCCGAGTCTTGAAATGATCCTTCGGGATAAGGATAAGGCCTACAGCCTTTGCCAACATAATTTGATGAAGCAACACAGATGATGTTTAGCTAGGAAACAAGCTTAAAACAGCAACAATGGTCTCTTGTGGAAGTATAGTCGCTTACTATTTGTTAATTTAGAATTGCTTCCAATGGGTATAAGGATCTTCGGTTTGAGGCATATGTTTTTAGCTAAAAACAGCTAACCCCCCCCCCCCCTCCCCCAAACACACACACACACACACACACACACACACACACACACACACACACACACACACACACACCGACACACACATTACCCCCTCCTCTCCAAAACATGATTAACTGTGAGTCTTTCATATCTCCATGGGATTTCTGCCCTTGTCTACAAATTTCCTACAATGTGACCTCCTCCCCCTACAGGTAAGGGAACTGCCTCCAGAAAAGTTTTATATTTAAAGCCTGAATAATCCCTTAAAGTTCATAAGAAACATTCATAGAAAGAAAAGAACAAAAAACAGAGAAAGATAAAGAGCCACCTTGGTGCCAACGGTGGGGACGAGCCCCACCGCTGCCATGTATGTACTGCCAATAGTTTTGATTTTCTCGATGTCTTTGTAGCACTCCTTGTCCATGAGCTGCAAGACAAAGAATGAAACAATAAATATTTGAAAGCAAACTACAACCAAGCGACAAAGATTCGAGTAAAACACAAGATGAGAAATAGACCTCATCAAAGTCAGCAATGATTTCATTCAGCAGCCTCAGGCACTCCACTCCCATATTGTTGCCATCCAGTTCAATGTAGAAATCATTGAAGTTCGGAATCGAGGCAAACAGGACACCGACTTGGGCGTAGGACTGATAGTACAGATCCTGATGAAAAACACAGAACACCGTAAAAGAAAAAAAAAAAGTTGGCCCCTTTGCATCTTCATAAGTTGTTTTTGGTTTCCTCCCTTTTCATCTACCTGTTGGTCAGTCTGCCTGCATGCTTGTTTATTAACATGGCTCACCATGTTTCTGGGGTTTGACATTAAGAAGTGCTGAGCCACGTGGGCAGGCAGTAGGTTGAAGAGGATTCTCCTGTTGTCCAACTTCACTTTCTCCATCCCATCTCGTTCCTCCTCTGCCTGGAGCAGACACCAAAGGAAACAATGAATGGCATGCCTGAGTCTGTTTCACATTTTCACCACATGGGGTCAGTAAAAACCCTTCTCAGATCAGGCCCAAAATCGCACGGCAGCTAGTTAAAAAAAAGGTCAAAAACAATTTTAAGTTTTACATTTAATTAACTTATACTTTAATGATACAGTATGCAGTACAAACGGCTCCAAGTCTAAATGAATCCAAGAGAAATATGGCCAATCCAGTCTTCTTACTCTTGTTTTTGCCAAAGAACCAACTGGTAGCAGCCAACAGCATTACATCCCCCACACTTCACCCAACACAATGAATCTGAAAAGGCAGAAAGCCTGCACTTATATTTAGACTTTCAATAAAATTTTAAGATTTATGCCTCACAACATTCACAGCCTTTCACACTCGCTCAGACACGTCAGTAGACTCTTCCAGACCTGCACAGCCCAAAGGAAGTCCAAGCGCAGCTTGAGGTCAAGTTGCCTGGAGTGGAGGGCCAGGGCACTGACAAAGAGCAAAAGAGACAGGATGGGCTCGTAGCCCCGGATGTGGAAGGACCGCCCACTGTGGAAGAGACCAACACAGAAGTCAGCAATAGACCAGACCACAAAGAAAACAACACATGAGGGTTGACTGGACCCACCACAGTGCTAAGAGAGAGAGATCATACATCAAGATTAATTTGGTTTACATCTAAAAATTGCTCATATTTGTCAACCAGATATTTTGGTTCATAGTCGATGCATATCAACAATAAGGATTGCCCTAAAAAATGCTCATCCCAGATATGAAGCAGAATTTTCTGAAGCAGGTTTCTGATGTGAGCTCCAATCATACCGTCCAAGCCCCTCCACTCTGCGCTAACGTGCTCCCATCATCCAACCCACATTGTCCTTTCAGGCTTCTGATTTGGAACTAATAAGCATGTGTGCTGCTTCAAAGGGTGGAAAATGAAAGAGCGTGTGGGCTGAAGACAAGCAACAACTCCTCTACACACATACATCACAGCACACAGACTGTAAATGCTCTTCCAACTCTTGTTTATCTGTTCACTTCCTGAATAGAACAAACAAAACAAACAAAAAAGAAGATACCACTTAGCATTTAAAGCAACGTGATGATGGAATGACCCACACAACTCCAGGCACATCATTTCTGAATTGAGCTCCACAGGCATTGTTGGAATGATGTTTATGAGGGAAAATGTCATTTTTTTCCTACAAGTTGATTTCCAAATCTGAAAAACGTTTTCTCATCAAATGCATGCTATCCATTTTGGCTGCAAGACTGCAAAGTTGTAGGTTAACAATTTAAATCCTGCTCTCAGTCCTTTGGCCTAATTTAACACATAAATGATGTTTCTATCTTTTACTATTTATTAAAAATTACATTTTAGAAAGATTGTTAATAAAACTCAAGTCTAAGACCAACAGCTTAAATCAGGCTGTTGGTCTAAAAAAATTTTTTGGAGTGGTCATAGATCATTAACTTCGTTGGAAACCAAACATAGAATACATCGAACTAAAATGATTCAAATCAATTGTGCTGTATAATGCATATACTGTATTATCTTAACTATCATACTGCGCTGAAATATGGGGAAATACATGTAAAACTCTGTCACGGTTCAAGAAAATGTAATGTAAAATGCAAAATAATAAATGCTTATGTTGCTAGCTGACTAAATGTAACATATTTAAGGATTATAAGTTTGCTATATAATTGTGATATTTCTTTTTCTTTCTAATGATGAGGTTCCTGTTTATTCGGAGTTGTTATGGAATCGGCATTAACAAGCCGGGTGCTTCAGCCTGTTTCTTTTTGGGATACTGATTGTAAAAATATTTGTGTTTAGTGTCTATTCCTTGGAGATGTGCAGTCATACTCACTAAATTCAAATATGGGGTACAATGAGGCTCATGTGCCAGATTAAAAGTACCTTTTAAAAATAACAACTTTTATGCAAGTGCTAAACATACTTTTCAATAAGCCCACATTTCTGTATTAAAAATTGTATCTTTGTATCTTTGGTGTGATATTCTAAACTTAAATGGTGTGTTTTCATTATGTGTAAGCAAAAAAATTAATTAAATCATTGCTATTATCAGAAATAAGGGCTTTTATAATCAGCCTGTGAGTAATTATTCTATATAATGTTTGCCTTAGTTAACTGAATTACTAAAACAAATGGACTTTTTGATAATATTCTAATATATTGAATATGACTGCGTATCTGAAATAAAGACTAAGACTAAGTCTGAAGTCTTTGTTTTTGAGACTTAAATGGGGCTTGAGTGCAAGTCTAGAACTCAAATCACTTTTCTATTTTAGATGTTGGTATGTGTGGGTGAATGGCACCCTGCGAACCTCACCCTGCAGTCTTGCGAAAGCCGCTGAGCTCCAGCACAGTGATGTACAGCACCCCCAAAAGGAGCATCAGCGCCATCTTTGGCAACCAGGAGACGCGCAGGAAAAGCGCCAAGGTGAGGGTGCCCACTACACAAGAGAGAAAGGCATAGCGGGCCCCGTCACACGGCAGCTCCACCATGGTGTGGTTGGTTCCACTGTCCACATCGATGATGACGATGGAGCTGTTGGTATTGGCACTTCTCCACATCCAGGGCATACAGCCCACCTGTGAAAGGCAAATATGATTACACAAGTGAGTGAATATCTACAAGATATACCGCATTCACTGTCAACACAGTCTGCACTTTACAGGAGGAAATATCTAGTGAACTGCAACATAGAGCTTAGAATGCAAGCTGTTTAACAATTCAACACAGATAAATGTGGTTTGGCCATGTCTTACTGAAGACAGTTCCCTGAAAGACTATGTGTGTTTCCCTAAAAACAATAAATTATATTCAGGATGAGTAGCAGCTGAGGTAAAAAAAGAAGAAGAAAAAACAAGAATAAAGCTGATATCTAATATTGCATTTTGAATGTTGTGTTTGAGACTTACAACACAGGCTTGGGCCACAGCGTAGATTAAAAGCACTATAAGAATACAGAGAGCGGTTCGAATCTGAATGGTCAGGCACCCTGGAAAACACTAAATGACACAAAGAAGAGGAAGAGGTTCAGTCATCACCAGAGACATTTAGACCGTCATAAATGTTCATGAAGATAAATACTGATAAAATGGCAGAACATATTCTAAAAGAGTTAGAAAGTGCAATAATTTGGCTAAGTATGAACATTATAAAAGAAGAGGGACTGGGGGGGCATTAAACTTCATACAGTATTTTTTGTTACAGTATTCATTCCCCTTGATATTTTTGGTTTTTTTTACATTTTATCATGTTTGATCCACAAACCTTTAAATATTATATTGTTTTTTTATGTGATAGACCAACGCAAATGGTATTGTTTATTCAAAACCTTTTAATAAGCAAAAATCTGAAAAGTGTGATATTCTGCTCCCTATTTTCAATATTTTGCCACTTTTTGGCGCATTTATAGCTGCAGGGGTTTTGGGGTTTGACTCTACTTGCCTTGGACATCTAGAGGCTGACCAAAAAAATGTTCAGGCTCAGCCAGATTGGGTGTGGAGCTTCTTTGAAGATCAAGTTTCTTTAACGTTTGAAATTGGATTTAAGTCTGGTCTTTCACAGGGCCATTCTAACAAATTAATATGTTTAATCTGAACTACACCATTGTTGCTCAAATGTAAGATTTTGCTCATGTTTTGAGTGTATTCGAAATGGTTAGTTTTATGCTTGTCTCACCAGAACACCTTCTTTTCATGCTTGCTGCGTTCACTACATGGATTGTGGGAACCTTTGAATGGTGTTTTCTTTTAACAGTGGTTTTTTAACAGGCCAAATTTGTAACGTGCACGGTCAGCAGTTCTCCTGTCCGTATATTCCCCCAGCAGAGGTGTGGATCTCTGCAGCTCCCCCACATCTACCATGGCCCTCCTGGCTGACTTTATGATCAATATTCAGCTTATCAGGTTAGGTTGATGGTCGTATTTTACTAGATTTGCAGTTGTGCCGTACACTTTCCATTTTTGGATGTTCAAAGCTTTGGATTGGTGTTCTAACCTATCGCTGCTCAAAACATCTCCAAAACATTAGGCCTGATCTGTCTGGAGAGGTTCTTGATCCTCATGATGCTTTTTGTTCACCAATGTTCTCTACCAGATCTCCATGGCCTTCATAAACCAACAATATTTTCACTAAGCTTGAATCAAACAGAAGTTGGTACAATTTACTAGTTAACTGACTGAAGGGGATTTGTTTCTTGAATCAAAGGCTGCTGAATACTTATGCGTATGCCCAACTTTCAATTTAGAAAAGCATGCATCCTTTTCCTTACATTTGAATATTGCACATAACTTTGTGTTGGTCTATAACACAGAATCCTAATGAAATGAACTGAGGTATGAATGCTTTTGCAAGGCAGCCTAAATACATGTAGAGGCTTTAGCTTGCCAGCTTTATAAACTCCTGCTAAAATAGGAAAATTGGCATATTAGTAAGAAGTGAGCAAAAAGTAATTTATTCTGGTGAGGATAAAGACTAAAACAGGATCTGTGTTTACCTGAACTCTAGTGATATGCAGGTACATAATACAAGCTACAAGGAAACAGATGCAGAAGACGAGGAGGACAAGTACAACCGTGCCCCTGAATTTGACAAAAAAAACCCACAGATAAACAAAAGAAGTTAATGACACATAAACGAGTTCAGTGAAATCTCGTAGGAAGAGGGAATGTGATCTAGTGTACATACTGTGGTATGATGAGAAGGTAAATGATTCCAAACAAGGCCGCTAGGATCAGAGAGACAACAACCGCGCTGGTGAAGTACTCATCAGGAACCTGGTGGTACTAAAGTGAAAGACCGGACAGGATTGAAGGCCAAAGTCTTACAGATCGAAAGAAAAACATTTGTTGTGATGTTAAAAAGAACCTTGTCTAGGATCGAAGACTTAGACTTAGACCAACTTTATTGTCATTTTGTATGTACAGAGTGCATACAAAACGAAATTTCGTTGCCTACATCTTACGACAATGTAACGTCGTAATGAGATTACAATTGAAATAAAATAACATTACAATATAAAGTGCAGCAGTGATAAGAATGTACAGTGCAGGAGAAAAACAGTTTTTCAGAAAGTGTGCAGAAGAATGTTCCACCATGTTTATAGTGCAAAAAGGCATTCATTTGAAAAGTCCAACATTGGCAGTGCAAAATAATAATGGTGCAAAAACGCAGTAATCGTTCAGTTGTGTACTTTTAAATTTAAATTGATTATAAATGTAAAGCAACGCTGGCAGTGCTAAATAATGATGCGAAATGGCCATAAAGTTCAGTTCTGTGCATGTGTGATTCAGAGTCCAGTTTAGAGTTCAACAGCTCAACAGTCCGATGGCAGCGGGGAAAAAGCTGCTGCAGAACCTGGTGGACCTGCAGCGGTCCACCAAATACTGTGAAAGTATTTTCACTTTTTGATTTTAATTTAATAAAAGTTCTTATGTTTTTAAGGTAAAAAGGTCTGTAGTACACTCCAGAACACTCCAGAAAAAATCTCAGTCTATGTAGTATCTTGAATGTCTCACCCTCTGTTCGCGCTCAGAGCACTTATACATGAGTGTGAGGAAGTTGAGGTCTGCTGTGTCGGACTCCGTCTGGCGGGCTTCGATCAGCCGGCCAATGTAGCGGTTGACCCTGGTTCTGGGGCTGCTCTGGATCAGGTTAGCCTGGTTAGCATTGGAGCGGTTCCTCAGCTTTTGTGGAGCTGTTCGCATGGCCCTCCGCTGGTGTGAAGCAAAAAAATAAGAAATAAAAATCCTTTATACATAACTGCACTGACAAATGCACTGCTGGACTCTTTATTCCACCCAGTACTCTAATATTATCATATTAAGATCAAGGTTGTGTAAGAGTCGACAGCAAACAAGAGCAGCTGATTATACTTTCAAATTAGACCATGGTCTTCATATTTAAGTTTATCGTTAAATGCACCCTGTTGTGTCTAATTGTCTTCTGGCTGCAGAAGTCACTTAGACGTTTGCTCCAAATCACTTTGTAACAGGGCAATGTGCTTGTTCTTTAGCTACAGGTTGGGGAGCATGTAAATGAGCATGCTTTCTGAGCCGTGTGACCTGTACACGTCATCACAATAAGGCTGGGGTTGGAGAGAACTGGGTGATGAAATGTTGTGAGTTCATGACATGACATGGATACTTACAAAATTGCTCTTGTCCTGTTGTTGCTCTCCTTGCATTTGTCAAATCTAGTGTTATCCATGTTTTTTCTCATTGTCCCTTGGTCTTACATTTAAGTGTTCATCCTTAATTATCATGCTTAGTTTTTCTTTTAAGAAAAATTTTCAGTCATTAAAAATATATATTTTATTTCATTTATATCTTTTCTCTTCCCTTACCTCCATTTCTGTCTTTAATTTTATCCATCACGCTTGGCTTAGGTAATATTCACAATGGCCTGCAGGTGTGAGCATCTCATAAAATGCTAATTTCAAGTTAATTCATTAATTAATTAATATATATATATATATATATATATATATATATATATATATATATATATATATATATATATATATATATATACATACATACATACATACATACAGAGAGAGAGAGAGAGAGAGAGCAACAGCTATATAACAACATATCACAACGGGACATCAGCAAGATAACACCTGATTTGTGCATATCATTTAACAATTGATCAGATTATTAGTTGTACTAACAGTTCAACATGTACAGATGGTGAAGATGATCAAATTGGACCATTTGCTTTTTTTATTTTGTTTTAGTCCAGAGACCATTCTAAATAATGTATCCACCTTATTGCCTTTCTGCGCTGCCTTGAGACTGATTATGTTAGCACCTTCCAGTATGATGGTGGCAGCTGCAGTAAAGAGGTTTGTTTCAGTATGTACATTGTGCTGTGTGTCTGAAATAACTGCTCAGCAGTTTAGCAAAATTTCCCCATGTCCATGGGTGTGGGATTATCACACACCCATGGACATGTCCTTTTTGAAGCTCAGACTTGTCTAAACATGCCTTCTTGTTGAGCTGCCTTTGGGCTGCACCTTTATTTCAATGATGGTTCATCTTAGATGGATAATTCCTCAGATCGGAGGATTACTTTCCTTTAGTTAACAAACAGACAAATAATCAATACAAATGTGGTTGAAGAATATATATAAAAAAACACCCAAAGTCTTGCTAGTGTGCTTGTTTTACTTGGAAACTAAATCCCAGGGAAGATGAAAATCCTTATCCCCACTTCTGCTTGGGCTAGGCAGGCTACCAAAAATGAAACATTTCCTTTTAAAAAGGATTAAAAACAACGCTGAGAGCAGATCAGGTATGATTATAGACATTGTTGACAAAACAGGTAAATATGCTGGTGTTCATAATCAAAGTCCATATCTGCAGCTCAGCCTAATGTTTGAAAGAGGAAGGGGCTGGTACGAGGACATGATCCTGTTTTAGCCTTAAAAATTAACGATCTAACAAGTTTTTACCCATATTTTATTCTGCATAGCGCTTGTTCCTATGTAAAATTACCAGACCAGAGGCGGGCAACAGAATAAATGCGATGTGCCACGTGATCTGAGAACGAGCTACATGACAAGTTAAATTGCAAAATCTTTTTGAATCCATCACAACAGAATTCCCTGCTATATCTTATATCATCTTTGACATTGTATTGTATTTCTTTTAGCAATTTGCGGTGTGCAACAACAGTGGACAGAAAGTAAATACTTTATGACATGAAATGATTCACGAGCGTCACTGAACGTAGGCAGGATTTTATTGTGAGGATCGCTGAACCAGAACAATGTATAAGTTTTAGTGAAATAAATCCTGTACAATAGCAGAACAAGTTGGAGACTGGAATTGGCTCCAGCCCAGGCTTGTCTCTCTGTCTTTACAATGATGTTGGTAACAGATCAAAATGACAGCCTGTATATTTAACTGTAAGTGTTGATATCGAGGGCACTGAAATTAAGCTTCAACGGGTGATGAAAGAACACAAGGAATGAAACTAAATAGTACAAAATTTGCTTATGTGGGGAATTCTACATAACAAATCATAGAACAAACAAGCACAGAAAAGTCAACCCGAGCCAGTATGTTTACCTTATCGCCATCCTCGCAGTTCATGACGTTGGAGAAAGGAATCTCAGCCTTGAACATCTTCCTGCAGTGCATGAGCTGCACCAGTAAGTAGCAAACGGTTTTGAACTTCATCTTTTTGGCAGGCTTTATATCCGAAAGAATCAATCCTGGGAAGAT